>JAWWEQ010042934.1:0-17663 GCA_035583055.1 Torymus tubicola | reverse complement strand
TGATGATTGATGACTACTTTTCGTCAATTTTTCCCATATTAAATTCCCATAAGAAAAATTGATTTGACGATAAAAGGATGTCACAAGGCCGTTTTTTTTTGTAACAAGTTCTTATCGGCTGCCCTATGACCCATAGAACAAAAAAAAAATTACTTCAGAGGCGTGCCTATGCCTTGAAAAATGTGCCTCTAAATTTAATTTTGGTCGTTTTTGGAACCAGTTTAGGGCAAAGTTTTCGAAGAATTCCACATATACACAACATAGCGCACGCGCAAAGATGGACGCATTTGCACATCGTGATAGATATCATCCATCATATCGCCACGCTAACTTGCGGCTTTCTTAGCTCGCCGAATCTCTCGACTTATCGCATTATGCGTGTAAATTCTCATGCTAGTGTGCGCATCTTATACAGACGGGCAGGCACGTTGAAAAGAATCAAAATATATAGATACAGTAAGGCAGTGTATATCGAGAAGCCCGGGGGCGAATTACGCGCCGATATCGAGTAGACAGTTCCTGTCTGTCAGTTTGGGACGCCCTTTTTCTCTCTCTCCCTCCCCTTCTCTCTCTCTCTCTCTCTCTCTCTCTCTCTCTCTCTCTCTCATCGTCGTCGGTTTAGCGCGGATGTATTGTCAGGGATAAGCCCCAACGATTTTCCCATCGCTGGCCTTCTGTGCTCCGGTCTTTATTTTCCTTATTCCGCGTCTTATTCTTCGTATTCTCTTAATACCTTTCTTTTTTCTCATTAAAAGCATTAATTATGAGTCTTTATAGGAATATAGTTGGTTTTATCTCACAGTGAGAAGTAATAATTATATGGTTTTGTTTGAATTATATTTTATGATAAATGAACAAACGAATTCATCTTCTACAACAACAACAAAAAAATATCTTTTTAAAACTGTGAAAAATCATCATGTGAAAAAATAAGTCAAGATATTACAAAATGCCAAATTGATGTTGAATTTATTTTTTAGTACTATCGCAATATATGCACATACGTATATATAAATTAAATTTTATACTCAAAGCAATGCAATTAACAGTAAATCACACAAAATTAAAATTGTACATAATTGTTTGTTTCTCGTTATGTCATAAATTTTTCTAAACAACAAAAGCTGTATATATTCCAATACTCACTTTATTACAACATTTGTAATACGCCTTTGATTAGCGTAACCACGAGCTCGTATATAACAACACACGAAGCACCCAGCACGACCTGAAAACTTTTGAATCCACCTGTCCGTCTGTTCCTCTCCGACGCAACCGTCATTCCCCGTTCCCTTCATTTTTTTTCCACTCCAGTATACACGAGCTAGCAGCCAGCCAGTCGGCAGGCAGGCAGCAACTCCACTGCGCGCATGGACTGCCGCTTCTGCCGCTCCTTCGCGCTCATTGTCTGTCCGTCTCCATCTCTCTGTGCGATTTTCCCCGCGGCTAGAGATATAGAGATATCCCGCGGGCTATCAATGAACCCCTCGGTATAGGTAGGATTCGGTAATTCCTTCTTTTTCTTTCTTTTCTTCATAAAATCTATAAGAACGATCAACCCACGATCCTTGGCCCCACGCGGTATTCAATTGCAAATAGAATACGCCGATCGCTTTGCTCGCAAATTGCTCCGTAGTCGTTTCTCTTTCTCTCTTATACATAGTCGCTATATGCTTACATCTCTCGCTCGTCGGGATCTTCGTTTTGCGCATGAGAGTGGCTCGGAAAGACGTCGAGAGGGAGGAAATTTAGACGTCTCAGGCGCGCGAGACGACGGCAAGCAGATATCCTGTTTAAAGATGGAGATTTTGCGCGAGTGAGTGAGTGACGCGACGTGCGATACGATGATGGATTATCGGGGGATGCCTGCTGGTGTGCCTGCGATTTATTTTCTTGACTACAGGATGTATATATGCTGTTTATGTATGGTGTGTCGCGATTTCACGGATATACGTATATAGATAGGCGAGATTTCGCGGTTCCGTTGAGATTGAATTATAAATATTCAACACAAGTCGAATGGCCATCTGTATCGGGATGTCACTTTTTTTATAGCAAGTAGTAATGTATAAATGAATTTGTAAATTGATGTTATTATGTACAGTTGTTAGATAGGTTGCTAATAAAATAACTTCTTAGTTACTAGCGATGATTTTTTTGCATTTGACTTGTAATACAAATTCTGATGATACAAATGATTTTGTATAGTAATTTCCTTTTAGTACAAAAATTCATTAAATTTAATGTTTATTCGGTCCTTCAAAGTATATTAAATTTATACCCCGATCATTATTTTAGGTACGCTTGAGTCATTATTATACCCTAGTAATACTTAAAAGGAACTACTTATTTAGATTCTTCCAAGATTTCGTATATAGGAATATAAAAACTAGAATTTCTTCTAGAAATCCACCTACGTCAATAAAAAGTATTCCTCAAATTTACAATCTTCTCAACTCAATTTGAATATATTACTAAAATTCACCAATATATTTTCTAAAAAGAAAAAGACAGAGCTCACGCAATAAGGTACATTAACTAGCAGCTAGATTACAACCACAAAAAAAGCATTAAAAAAGGTCATAAAATCAAACCATTACCGCACAGCCGCACACACACACTCATACACAATGACCGCTAGCCCATCATTTTCCGCACCCTCACAGTCCGGGAAACTTGGCGACTCTTACACACGCGACACACACACACACACACAATACACCGTGCGCGCTTATCGGCCGATGACTGGCCTTCTCCATTATTCGGCACGTGCGCGGCCAGCTATTAGGCGCATCGCTCGCTTTCTCTTCCTGCCTGTATATAATGTCGCGAGCATCGACCCTCCCTTGTACAGCTCGCGTGAAAGAAAAATCGAAGCGCGCGCGAGCGACTGACCTAAAAAAAAAAGAAATCGCGGGCCTACCGCAGCCGTGCACAATGCGCCAAGTCGACAAACCCCGGATTGTCGACGTCGTAGTAGTATAGTAGTAGTAGTGCGGACGGCTGCAAGTTTGCGCGGTGAATAGGCCACAGCGTCGTGCGGTGAGTATGAGGGTTGGGTTCGTTATTGCTTTAGATTTTGTGGTATTTTTTTTTTTTTTTTTTTTTTTGTTCACTTGGAATGAGGGAATTTGAAATTTCTTTATTTTATTTATCAACTTATAATTTTGTAAATAAGTTTTTTAGGGATGAGAAGGGTACACTGAAAGAAGGATTGATTTATAGTTAATATATTTAGTAACAGTTAATACGAAATAGTTGATTTTAGGGAAATAAGGAAATTGTAAATGTAAAAACATTTGACTGAAATTCCAAAATATTACTATTAATGGTGGCATATTAATAGTTAATAAGTTAATAAGAGTTTACAAAAAGTAAATATAAATAAATTTTTCTGTGCATTTTTAATATATCTTCTTATATAAACAAATTCTTCTCTCAGTATAGTTTATTTAAATTTAAAGTTTTGTAATATGTGATAAAATTATATTCAAGATTTTTTAAAACATATAGTACAAGTAGAAAAGCATATAACAATACACAGAGATGCAGCATATTTACTACAATTCACATCATCATTCTCTGGTATACGATGATATTTCAGTATCTAGAATATACGTTCTCACTCGACGGATATTCAAATGTAAATCTAAAGAGCTTAACAGTGAATTAGATTTCGCGCTAAAATAATTTCATTTCACGTAACATTTGCATTTATATATAATTTTAGGAAAGCTTATGCATCTCTACATATATCCAAAACATTTTAATCCGCATTATCGTTCAAATACGTTAAAACTCGCAATAAATCATTCCCATATATATCACCACGAACAATGTTATACAATGCAACTAAAAAACATAACAACCTTCATTTACAATTCGACCGCAATGAACTTTTCAGCTCGTATTTTCTAACGCACCACTCCACAGCAGAAATGACGCTGAAAAGCCAAAACTGCAGAAAGAAAGCCTGTGCATGACAAAACCCATATCAGTACATACCAGCGCGCATGGTACATACCAATTACCCGTCGTGCTCTTACAAAACAAAGACGCCTTGCAGGCAAGATAATGAAAAACCTATACATATCTCTCTCTCTCTCCCTCGGCGAATTGCCAACTAGACCGAGTTAGCAGTAGGCTGCTGCTGCTGCTGCTGCTGCATTTGCATCTGAATCCTCCCCAGTACCGCGAGTTAATTAAACGCCTTAGTTTTCGGGACGGCTGCTACTGGCATCGAGTGGACACCTTCGCGAGAATCAATTATTTTAACCCTTCGCGTATACTCGCGATTTCAATGCGGCGCTCTTGCTGCCGCTATGGCTGAGAGGAGCGCGGGAGACAGGACTATGACACGCGCGAGCAGAAGTGAGAGAGAGAGACGAGGGTTTGCGTGAGCGTTGCTGAAATTTATGCGCTACTTGGTTTCAGGATGATGAATCTTTCCTCGCTCGTGTATTTATATAATATAAACAGGGTGGTAAATGTGATGCTAGGTTGTACAGGAAGTGCACGCAGCTCGGTGCGCTACTGTAGTAAAAATACACAAATTGCTTTATGCGAATTAATGTAGAGAATGTTTAATCAATTTTTTCGTTATAGGGATAGAGACACACATAGTGGTTGCTGTACTGTATATTATTAATTTTTTTTTTTAATTTAGCAACATACTTGTTTCTTTAATTAATCTGATAGTATAACTCTATCTCTTTCAATCATCGACATATAGTCACGAGAGGATTGATGACTATATGTTACAATAATAATAATAATAATAAATTTATTTTGGATAGGCTAAATACATTTTTTAAGGCTCATAAAATGTATGAATAAAATTGTGTAGAATAAAAAGTACCTTTGTCTCACTGGTAAAAGTTGAAACTTGTTTAAAAAAAAAAACAATTCTTTTCTTTGAACCTAAGTCATTTATTTCAGAAACGTCCTACACAACGTTTCAAAAAAGAAAATTAAACTAGAGAAAAAGTTATAACAGCTTAAAAATAATAAGCATCTAAAATTAAGATATAATAATAATAACAATTTTCAATGTAAACAACGTTGATTCCTGCAATTCTGTACAGGTATTTAAATTTTTAAAAAAAGCTCTTTTTCTTCAGCTTCATTTTCTTTCCTGAAACTTTGTGTACGACGTTTCTGAGGTAAATAGCTATGATTCAAAAAAGAAGGCTTTAATATGTACTTTAAAAAAAACATTTCAATCATTAAAAAAAAGTCAGCGAAATACGTTTTTAATTGTACACAATTTTTTCCGTATACTTTATAATACAAAACAGAAGAAAAATTGTGTTCGGTAAATCTTAAAAAAAATTTTAGCCAGTTTAGAAGCCGCAACAAGTGTTTTTCTTTGAACTTCTTCATGCGTATATTTAGTAAATAATCACGACTACAATCAATCGCAATACATAACCTATACTCAAATTATATTACAAACAGTTACTAACGATCTGGTTAATGGATTATTTTTACTCTGTAATTCGGTAAAGCTAAAATTAGTATAGTCAAAATAACATTATGTTTAAAATATTAATATTCCTTTGTAAAATACGAGAATTTTCTTTCAAAACACTTTTCTCTGTACTTTGCTTTAACATAGCAATTGTTTAAATTTTTTTTCTAATTTTACTGAAACAGAAGGAAGTTTCTCTTTTTACTTAATACTCTTTTTCTGTATAACTACCATAACAATCAAATTTCTCAAATCTATTATTTTTTTCTTATTTTTTTTTTTATATACTTTTTACCAAAATTTATCGCTTTCATAAACACGAAGCTCTTTACATTCCTAAAACTGTATTTGAAAAATCGTTACATCAATAAACCATTCCTATAAAGAAAAACTTATGGTCACAATATCATTAAGTATAGTGAAAAGTTTGTAAATTACGTCTCCTCTTACGTTGAAACATTGTTCAATACCACTTTCCTGCGCAGTTACCTCTGAACCCCGAACACACACACACATCTATACCTCACAGTAGATAATATCCGTAAAAAGTCAGCCCAACGGATTAACCTAAAAGTCCTCCTCCTCTCCTCGTCTTTTTTCCTTCCAGGCCCCGCACCGGCAAGCCGAGCGTAAATTCCACGTTCCAAAAAGGTCCGGCTGAAAAATCTTTATTAGCCACGCTATGCGAAATGTAATCGACCGTGTCATAAATGTGCGTCCTCTTTTCCCTCGTGAACTCAATTTGTGTACGCGCGCGTATAGGTATATATATATATATATATGTGTGTGTAATAATGTCTAAAAGTCGTAGAAACGCCGCGAGGATAGAAGGAAAAGTCCATTGGCTCGACGGGCGGCACACACGTGCTCTACTCGGAAATGGCCGCGTAACGTAGTACGCGACGCGTGCGCTCCGGTTGTATATATACGTATATATGTGTGCACATGCGCGGGACAATGGAGGCTTGAGCTACATGCGGAGAGGGAAGGCCATCGTTAGTCTTCCGGTGGCGAGGTCGCCAGGAGAGATAAAAAAAAAATTTTTTTTTCCGTTCGATATGTGGAGGAGGGTCGCCGCCAAGCGGGAAGTGCATGACTTATACGCGCTTTTAAAACGATTGCCTGCGTTTTGCAAAGCTAGTAGTTCTATATGTTTGTTTTGTCGGTTATACACTGATGTGTAGGTATACAGAAGTTAAAATTGGCTCGTTATTTTTGTCTATTTTTGAAGTTATAATGAATTGAATTTTATCTTTTAATACCGAAATATGTTCCGAAATGTTGCTAAATACAATAAGAAACCTTCTCGTTTTGATTTCTAGTTCTCGCATTACCATTTATTAATACTCTCCAAAATCGAATATTTTTCTTATTCTTTTATATTTTGATATTAATATTATCCAAATATTTACTTTTTTAAGTGAAAATTTACGGGAATCATTTCTCAATATTCAATAAATACAATATAAAAATCCAATCATAAATAATTATATCGTACTACTTTTTCTAAGTAAAATAGAAATTCAAACCCATCCCTTTTTGTTGACGACAACTACTCTCAGTGTCATTATTTTTTCTCCTTTATAGATCTATTTAAGAAAAAAAATTAAGCTTGCACCTGAGAGCGAACATTTGATTGACAGTTATAAATCCAAAACTCATAATTTTCAAAACAAATGAACAAACACCGTAAAGTTGAAAAATCCTTCGACACTGCGTCAAAAAGTCGCGAGCTTAAATCACTTCCAATGCACCCTCAAAACACCAAACACTCGCTTGTATATATATATATATGTATCCTTGCCCCGCTGATGTCCTTCGCTCGCTATACACATCCTTGCGCATCACGGGGCGCATCCCTGACCTCGCAGGAGGCCACCTATATACACATCCACCAACATACACACACACACATATACATACACCACTCGAAAAATGGCGCTCCCTGATCCCTCAGCGTACAGTAGCGAGTACTCGCTCACAGACTCCCCCTCCCCTCCCCCTCCTCCTCCTCTACCTCCGCGTAGTAGTAGTAGCAGATAGTACGCCTACTACGCTCACCCGCGTCGTCCTCAACCCTTTCGCGCACATGCGCGCGGGCGGCATGCGCTGCTCTCCCGGGTCGATGCTGCTGCTGCTGCTGCTGCCGCCGCGCCCGGGAGTCGCGTCCTCGACCGAGCGGAGAGGGAATGGGGGTGGGGATGAGAGGCCGCTGGCCGCTTTTGCGCCGCGGGAGGAGACTACTGCTGCTGCTGCTGCTGCTGTTACTGCATGAGAGAGAACGGCTTTCTTTTTTGTCATGCCTATATATATAGATATAGGAGAGGATCGTCCTGTGTTTTTGTGCTCGCATATACGCCTTTCATGTACGTGTATATATGTATATACGTGTGTATAGAATAAGATAGGAAATACGGAGTTGTAGTAGTAGTAGAAGGGGGAGGTTGTTCAAAGAGGAGGACGCGCATACACGAGGCGAGTCTCAGAGTCATGCTGTAACTCGTGCTGGACTTTGTAGGTTCTTCGCGTGTGCTAATGAACTAAAAGAGGCACGAGTGTGAGTTTGTATAAGCGTGGTACGGAAAATTAAGCGGGTAGAGAGCTCTGTGATAAAAAACAGAGGGGAGATTCCATATGTACGATTTAATTTTGATGTATAATCATAGGCAAAAGGGTTGAGGATATTTCAGTTACAGTTTTATTGTTAAGCTTAAAGAAAGCTGCATGACTCTTTAGTCATTAATGCATGTAAGAGTTTTCAGTGATGCAATAATGGCACCGATTACCACTTTATGCTTGGTTTTTTCTTTTTTTTTTTTTTTTAATTCATCGGCACGTATATTATTATAGTAATGTTAGAAAAACCGGTGGATATTAACGAAATTTTATTTCTTTTTTTGATAGTTATTGCGATGAACATTAAATCCAAACTTTATATGAGAAAGTTTAGAGTTATATTCAATTTCGCGAACGTGAACAATTATAATTTGATATTAAAATATATATTCTCTAATCATGAAACATTCGCATAAATCTATTGTATATGCATATATATTTATCGAAATTCATTAGACCTTAAATTCTCAATATCAAATAGATTCTACTACTATTTTAATGAATCCTGAGAGGTAGCAGGTAATGATCTGAACATCGCACTAAAACAGAAAATTATTCGCGATATGATTTTTGTAATCCTTTAGGTACTACTGAAAAAAAAATTGTTTCTGAAAATTTATTTCTAAAATGTGGTATTAAAATATATGCAACTAAAGAATATCAAAGGTGTACCAAAAATATATATACTGTATCTATATATGAATAGAGGATTTTAAAAATTTTTTAAATTAAAAATATTTTCGCAAGTAAGCCGTATGTTTTAAAAATTTTGTTGGACTACACATTTGATAATTTTAACCATAATTACCACCTATCATATACATATAACATAACTATAAAAATATTCCTATAAATATACTCACTATATTAACAACCGCAAAACCGTAACTTTCCGAAACAAAAATATACGCGCCAATGTTTTTGTTTTTACTGTGATACTACGAAAAATGCTATTTTTGCATGTATATGTACCGATATAGACCATTGCGCACTCACAAGCATCAAGCATCGATCGTGGAAATCGCAACGTGTACATGTACCTTTACACGTATACGTATATACTAGTTGCCACTCTGCGGCAGGATCCATTCCGACATTCCTGGAATCCCAGTTATTTTTCGCACAGCAAAGCCGTACGAGTATGTCTGCATGTATGTTGAGGTTTGCGTGGTATTGTATAATAAAACGGCCGATATACTCTTTTGATACCCGATGTACTTTCTATCCGAAAAATGTAGTAATGCGGCGTGTTCGGTAAAAATTGGCCTGTGAAATATTTTCAAGGTACGTTTGAACGTTTTGCGAAACTGGTACCTACGTGATTTTTATAAGTTTAATATTATTCGGATTAATTTCGTTACTGCTTTTTATTTTACATTAACACTTCATTATCAA
Source organism: Torymus tubicola (assembly GCA_035583055.1). Taxonomy (NCBI): domain Eukaryota; kingdom Metazoa; phylum Arthropoda; class Insecta; order Hymenoptera; family Torymidae; genus Torymus; species Torymus tubicola. The sequence goes on along the minus strand of JAWWEQ010042934.1, from coordinate 8,182 downwards.
TCTACATTAAGATTATAAGGAAAGTAAGATAATTGAATGACAATTAAACTAAATCCTATAAATCATTCTTGATAATGAATGAATTTTAGATACTTTGAAAATGTCAAGCAAACACATTCACAAGTAGTCAGTATAGTATACATATAACTTGTTCTGATAAGGCAGAGTACAGCACGCATACGAGTCTCTTACTATAGATTCAATTGCGTATATTATAAGTGTAATTCGAATTAGCAAAGTTTATCTGATATCGGGGAAAGTTGCCTCTATATGTACTTAAAGTCCGTCGCCATTTTGACATCGTCCACGCCCTGGATTAAGCTGTGGCATTGCTGCGGGTGCGGCATGCGCGCGCGTGCGTGGCTGTACACGCAAAACTTTACGGAGCGGCTTAATTTTTTGCGAGATTCATTTTTGTCGTATAATTAAATGTATTTAACTGTGAGTAGTTTAAATTGAATAAAGTCATTGGGTATACAGTCACGTTAAGATTAATTCTTTAACCTTTCTGTAAAGTCAATATTCAGGTCATTACCATTAATCATATAAGAACGATTACGAGAAGATTGCGGAAATTTGATCATTTATTTATATAAGTATTAATCATGATATTTTCTTATAAAGAGCTTAATATGCGAACCAGTAAAATTATTAACAATTATGTTCGTTATTCCATAAAACAATTATATGATAAGCTTTTACAGGACAGGCCTACAGAACAAATTTTCCCGCACGCATTAAAATCTAATATAAAATAAAAGAAAATAACAGAGGATTTCTGTTGATTCTTTAATAATAATACATGTACGCGTAAAATCATAGTCCTGGTTAAAAATTTTTTTTATAATATGTATGAGCTAATTTCCTTCTACATATATATGTTTTACTATAATTACTTGATATATGAGCAATAATCAATATATTAATTCATTTTCAAACAATCAGTTGTTTAATTTGTCTAACAGTATACGACCATAATAAAAAGTATAGTACAGGTGAAATATATCGGGAGAACAAGCCAATTGAAATACAGAACACGTTCTCGCAAAACGACCCAATTCACCATTTATATCCTCTTAAAAACTCGTACATAAATTTACAGGCTATGCTCGCCCGCGCACGATCGATATTAGCATTGCGACGTCGGCCAGACGTTATTGCCAGTGCTATCTGTACAATAATGTCGCATTTAACGTAGTACTTTTGACGTAAGTAGTGTGCTGTGACTTTTATTTCTGGTCAGTTTTCAGCTTTTGCCGAGCTCTTTTATCACTGTCGTATTATTCAAATATCCCGAAGGATTAAATACAAATTTTTTATAATTACTTCATTGTTAAATAATACATGCAGTTTAAAGAGAAATCTAATATTTTATTATAGATTTGTGCAGTACAGATATAGACTTGTGGCTTACTACCAACTAATGAATTTTCATTATTTTCTATGACATTCAAACATTTTAATAACAAAGGATCGTTAGTTTCTACAAAATGAAAAATTTTTCGAAAATCTCCCTGAAACAAATCTCATAAAATAAAAGTTATTCCAATTTTGAATATGAATGATATTTTTCATGCTGTTATAGGATAGTTTTGTCAAAACGTTTTTTAACTTGAGATTTAATGATCTATAAGAGTGACATTTGAATGAAATGTTCTAACACAATCGAAAATTTCTTTCAAATACGATTTTTAAAATTTTAGAAATCTGGAGTTAAAATTTTGCATAGTAACAGAAAAAAACTCTGTAATTAACACAATCGTCAGCAGAGGATGTACCAATAAGGTAGAAATACACATCAATTTAGGAGTAAGTTATCGTAACTTTTAATGATAAAAAGTAACGGGATCAGAGCTTGAACCAGGGCTGCCGATTCGCGAGTGAAACACACTACCCAACTAGCCACCGTCGCTACCACTTGACTTTCTGTTAATCGTCGTCATATTCTTATTGTACTTCTTGCTTCTTTTTATTCTACACTTTTGGACTAATATCCATTTGTAACGTAATTCAAAGTGAAATTATGTTACAAAAATATACGTTATATATTAATAAATGCATGTTTTGGGAGATTTGAAATTTTTATTAAATAATTTTGGATACCTTATGATCTCTGCAGTTTTGTGCAGGTCAGTGGAAAGGAAGAACTCGTTACTTTCATTTGCTAATATTACATTTCAATTTAGATTTAGCAGTTGAAAAAATCTTAATTATTTATTCCTCGAAAACACATTCATCAATGAAACTGCCATCTATTTTTAATTTTTTACCCTCTTCTAATTTGTAAAATGAACGAAATTTCAAAAATAGCTGCAGTTCTCAAATACATAATTCAAATAAAAAATTTGTCCTCGAATGTGGTTCGTTTAATTAACCGTCAAAGAAGGAAGCCCTCGCCATCCTTATTCAATTTAAAAAATGCAATCTATAAAAGCTAGTCTGTCATTTAAAGTATATAAAAATACGATATCTAAAAAAAATTGGCCGTTCACGAAACGAAAAGGTAATAAAATGGTTAATTAAACGCAGAGAAATGATCCCTTAACGACAAGAGGAAAATCCTTTTGTGAAAATTCTCTCGACGCAAAACGATTATCGTTTGAAATCAAACATATGGCTCTTGAGGCAAAAAATTAATTTTTTCAGTTAATTCTTCTGAAATACATATTGCTTTTTTTTCATGCTCCCTGTCAAAAGCTTAGGTAGTCGTGTGGTTAAGGTACCGAATTCCCAATCTAATGGTCGAGCATTCGATTCCCCAGCCACTGCACTTTTGAGGACTACGCACGAAAACATTTTTTCATCGGTTTTTTTCACCAACAATTATTAACCATCAATATTAATTACAATTATTTGAAAAGAAAAAAAAAAACAAATGGTAATAATTATGAAATAAAAGTTAAAATAAATAAAATTAATAGAAGTATCATTTTTTTTATTCCTATCGGTCACCTAGACATTCTATTTGCATAAAGAGGAATCCTTTTCGCGCAAGAATAATTAGCCAGCAAAGGATTTTCTTCTTTGAGCAAAAGGAAATAATTCTGACGTCTAAATCAAGATTATTTTCCGCTTGGAGCAAAAGGATTCCATTTGCCTCAAGTGGATCTTTCGCTGCGCGGGTACTAAATAGGTAGAAGTAGTGTAACTCGAATATAGACCGACGTTTATTTCAATTCAAGTTTTCATAACTCTCCATTTTCGTAACCTGATAATTTTTTTTTTATTTTCTCGTTTTTATTTTCTTAAAGCAGTGTTCCTTTCCCACCAAGAATTCTATTTCCAAGAATAATTTTATTTATAACTCTACAAAAGGTAAAATTTCATTTCGTGAAATCCGAGCACCCCCGTAAAAGTAATACACGACCTACGCCACCTCGATCCATACTACTATACACTGGCATTGAAAAACCCTTCGCCATAAAAATCATGATACACCTGGTGGCGTACATATACTACACTATATATTAACCACATATACAAGCATATACGTAAAGGCTCGATTGCATTGCACATATACACATGGTAAAAACGAAATGGCTGCTCTCACCGTCAGCGTGCATCAGAGAGTAGGCAGAGGGCAAATTGGGCCAAAGTTGCCGGCGCTCTACCACCACTGCCGTGGGCGTATATATTTCGGCCGAAAGTTATACAATTTTTCCCAGCGCGTATATACGCGCGCCTGCCGCTCAGTTCCACGCGCGCACGCGGGAGGGAGAGAGACAGAGGCAAAGGAACGGGGAGACGCGCTCATTGGACGAGAGCTTGCGCGCGAGTTCCGCCCACTCGAAGCTCTCGTTGCGCAGCAGCCGTAGCTGCTATATATACATATACACACATATATAGTCGTCGACCGGCATCACCGGCCGGCTAAGTTTTGTCCCGGGCTTTACTCGATCGTTGCGCCATCTCGTATGCGCCTGATTCGTTCGCCGCCCATACGAGTGTCAGTGAGGCGAGGTATGTATATACATATACGATATGTGTATGTGTGTGTGTTTGGTTTGGGGATCGAAGGTGAAAGTTCGCGTCCGTGATTTCCCTTTGCTATGATGTGGGAACGAGTTGAATGTGAAGTTTGGGAAGGAACGACAGTGCCAGTGGCGAGGCTGGAAGGCCTGTGGATATTCCGGGTGAATTAATTACAGGTAGGATATATTATATATTGGTTGATTTCTTGAATAGTCCGATCGAAGTGATATCGAAAATGTAAGAAGCTACGTTATTTAAAGGGTAACTGAAGCAAAATTATAAAAGACACATAGAAGTTAGGTTTCATAAAAACATCGAACATGAAACGTTCAGAATCCGCGCGTACAATAAACGAATCGCAAAAAGTTTTCGACTCGCGCGAGGAATGCTCCTACAGAAGCGCACCCTCAAAAACAATCACAGTATACCCATAAATCCGATAGCCTCTAAATCCGCACGTATCTGCGCTAATTAAATTCCAATGACCATAATACGCAACCCTCGGAGGCAATAAAAACGGCCCTATACCAAGACGCAGGCCAAGGAAAGCTGAAATGAAAGTAACAAGTAAGATATAGACGACGCGCACTGCGGCCGCAAAGAAAAAGGAGCCAAGGCCGAAAAAGAGCGCCTCCTTCGTGCACTGGGGTGGGAAAGAGCGCGAGGCCGCTTAATTAGACGCTCGAAAAGTGTTTAACGGGGGCTTATCCCGCGGGATATAAAGTTTCGAGCCTGGAAAAAAGTTCCATTAAATCCGGCGAACGGCCTGGGAATATATATATAGCGAAGAAGGTGAGGCGCGAGATTCGTCGCGACGTGGCGCAGCCCTCCGCTGGCTTTAAGGACGTCGACTCGTTTAATTTATCACCTACTTAAGGTGTCGCGTCCCCCTTCGTACGGCAGCTTCCCGCTCTTTTTCTTTAAGTCTCTATTTTCTGCTACGAGTATATCTGGAAAACTAAATGACTTCAATTAGGTTCGCGTGTTTTTATCCTCATGTATGTTTGTCACTTAATATTAAGAAATGTTGATTTACAGTAGTAAATCGTTATATATTTTTGTTAACGACGAAGACAAAATTTTATGTATATAAATGAGTTTAGAAAAATAATTATTTTATTTGAATTTTTTTAACAATATTTTATTATTGTATATTTCTCACATGAGCCGTCACGTGGCTTTGTAGTTATTACTCGTTACAATATTTCATTTTGTATAGTGCTTGTCGGAGAAATCGTTCGCCTCACCGGTCGTCCAAACCCTAAAGCTCCGAATGAGCATACTAAAGCTCCCAAAGTGGCCTTCGAAGCTCTCCTTCGCCCTCTACTAACCTTATGTACCTGAGATTCAGTCTTTTTTGGCCTTCCAAAAATTATTCTATCTACAAATTTCTCTCGATTTATTACAACTCATCAAGATCCCACAAATTGCACATGTACTTGCTGGTAGAATGGTTATCTTTCCAATTAAACGAATGTATAATAACACTCTGCACCTAAAGTTTGCCAACAGTTAAAACATCACTGTTAATAATATTACCATATCTCTTTTCACGATTCAAAAGTGCTTATATAATAAATGATTATTTTATACGACATGTTCGATAATAATATTTTATTTTTATGAAAACGAGAACATGAAAAAACTCAAATATTATTATTTCAAACGAATTTAATTAAAAATCATTATTTCCGATAAAAAATAATAAAAACAATATAAACATCATTTTAACGAGCCAGGCAGTGCCAGCATTAAAATAAATTTTCCCTCTGTAAAATTGGTAACACGTATATCTTTTCAAAACGAATGATGTTTATATTATATAATAATATTGTAACACGTACATTCTTTATACGTTAAATTTTCTCTGAAATATAAATTTTCTTCTTGTATAATTTCACGTTTCATTTAATAAAATGTATTTGGTTTGATAATAATTACTCTTTTATTCCATAAATCCTCAACGTTTGCTGATTTTAACCAGTTTTTTTTAACGGTAGACCATACCATAATTTATTATTAAGAATTAAAAAATAATGTTCTGTACTTATCAAACAGCATACTACAAATACGACTTGAAAAAATAAAGAAAAAGAAATTGTTAATCATCATAATTAATTAAACTTGATAATTTTCCTTAGAAAATTCCAAATAAAATGTCCTCTGTACTTTACTTATAGAATAATCACATCTCGACGAAACTCGTAGTCTACACTCCTTTTTTTAACCTCGCAAGCTCACCTCTGCGTCAATTTGTTCGCGAGAGGCTGTGTGAGAGCGAGCGAAATAGAGTTTTATGGGAATCCCGTCGTTGTGCCACAGCTCGACGTGACACTGGGTTATGGACGCGGCCTCACTTCTCCTCTCATTATTGGCACTTCGGCGCGATTTATCGGCGTGTTTTGCGCTGGGAAATCAATTTCAAATCCTGTCAATCTCTCTTTGCTCGTGCTTCCCCTTATCCTTCTATATCTATCTGCTCCTTCGTCGCCTGTTTAAAAGCTTGATGCAAATTAATTTTACCTTTATATAGTGGGACGAGCGGATAGAGCGTAAAGTCTTGGCGCATTTTTCATGAGTTTTATCCTATTTATTTTGAATTTATTGACCTGCTGCTTATTCGAGCTATAAACTCAGCATGGACCCATTATCCTGAACTAATATGTTTGAAATATTTATTTAATTCAAGTCATTTTAGTCAATACTGTATTAAAAGCAAAAAATTCTCTAAATGATTGCCGAACTTGGATATAGCAAATTTGGTCATTGTATCTACAGTTTAAATTAGAATAAAAAAAATCGTGCGAAATAGAACAGTATTCTTTAAACCTGACAATAATATTTATAATACCACAATACACTATTATCTTTGCAGAACTATTCGTATTTCAAACATCACAAGGAAAATATGAGAATGTAGAAGTATCTCATTAGAACTTTCAAATTATACATTTATTACCACTTCTGTAAAAGCTACGAAAGTTTAAAGGCAAAGTTTTTCGTCAGTTATATTAACTTTTTTTTAAACTTTAAAGTGGTCTGAAACAGAGGACCTCTTTTTTAACTTAGAATAACTTATAAAATTAAAAAAGTAGAAACTACGCTTTTTAAAAAGTTCATTCTTCTTTAATTTTCTGGAAATTCTTCTTCTTTAGGTGCTTTTACATATTGAAGGAATATTCTTTTTTTCGAAGAAAAAACACCCTTTTGAAAAATTACTTTTATAAAGGTACACTTTTAAGTATTAGTTAATTTGAACTCAAAAAGAATTTTCTTATTTAAAGTTAAAATAACTTTTTTCTAAAATTCTTTTGTTTTTGAAGGTTGATTGATGTCACGTTATTAGATTCAACGTAGTCATTAGCATTTGTTGATACTATGTCACGTTATTAGATTCAACGTAGTCATTAGCAAGTAAAAACATGTTCTTTGCTTTATTTAAAGAACAAGTTCTCATATACATTATGCATCAATAAGCTTTAAACACTGAAAATAATGTTAATTTTACGTTAAATCGTCTGAACGTTTATACTTATCTTTGAGATATACTGCATATTGAAATTTGAGCATTTTATAAATTATTATTCTATACTCTAAACTGGTATGACGATACGCCGTAAAATAAAAGAGAATATCTAATGTTAGTATGGAATGAGCGAGGATATGGAGTAAAGGAGAATGTCATTCAAAAAATGGCCACTTCGATACTTTAATATTCGTGTGTGGCTGCATATATGAAAGGCTTTCTGCTGCTCCACTTTTTAAAACCCTTTTATGCAAAAGAAAGCTTCGATATTAAACGACAAAATTCGCTAGGACAGAAACCTCAAGCGTATTATATACATACATTAAAACTTTTAATTTTTTCGGTTTTGTGTAAAAATATAATGATTTTAAATAATCTGAGGTTAAATCTTAACAGTCAAATCGTTTTGCATACATTCCACGCTTTTTTTTAGCAACTTCATCTCAATTATTATTGATTTTGTAAATAATTTACAAGACATTACTTCACCTTTACACGTTTATTGTAGATTCTACTATATCATTACATTTTAACTCTATTAATCCAGACGCGCAGACGCACAATACGCGCCCAGTAACATAATATCTAGCAGCGATGGTCGCTACAGTATATATATGGGCAGTTCTCAGGTGAATCGAGAGGTCAAAATTTTTTTTTCTTTCAAAATCACCTAAATCGCTTCGT
>JAWWEQ010042923.1:0-17664 GCA_035583055.1 Torymus tubicola | reverse complement strand
TTAAGATATTAACTAGTATGTAATTCTCATCTGTATTTTATTTATTTATGTGACGAAAGACTATTTTAATTTTAATTCTATTGTACATTTACATATTTTCAAATTTTCTTATAAGAAGAAATAAAGACTTATCTATCTATCTATCTATCTCTCTCTCTCTCTCTCTCTCTCTCTCTCTCTCTCTCTCTCTCTCCCCCTCTCTCTCTCTCTCTCTAACTCTACATCCCCGATATCCCCGGCTGCCTTGTCCTCTCTTCTCGCCTCACTCTCAACACCGCTGTCGTTCTTCTCTTCTCTCCACTTGTACCTTTTTCACGGACAAAAGAAAGGAAAATCTCTCTATCACCGCTCTTTCTCAACTGTTTATCTCCCACGGGCGCGCCGGCACGAAGACGCAACGGCTTGCTGGAACGTTGAAACGATTGCCTTCTCGAAGGAGCGACTGTTCCGCCGTTTCACGATCGGCCGCCGAATACTGCCGCTACGCGCATCGTTTGTGACTCTCAAACGCGCGCGCGAGATTCAAACGTTTATACTTATTCTCTCTACTTTTTGCGAGATGTGCGTTTGAAATGAGTGGGGCCGTGCTGGACTAGCTGCAATAACAGTTCCGTAGCAAAGTCGCGAACAAGCTTGGAATCACTACCATCACGAAGACGATCGGCATTCAGATTCCTCATAATAATTTTGTGGATATAATTACCAGACACTGTGCGCAGTGAATTTATGAGGTCTGCATTTTTCAGAAAAGCAACCTTTGGAGTCCTGTAGACGACAGCTACCAAAATGGGAGGGTTAATGTTGTCAGAGATCGAGCAAAAATAAATTCTAGCCTCTTTGTTTTACCTTTTCTTTCAGTGTTAGAAGTCGCCACGACCTCACAGCGATGGTAATCACGTATAAAGAGTGCCACACCTCCTCCGTTTACGTTGCGATCCTGCCTGATAACCTTATAACCAGGGGTCGCAATGACTTCATTCAATATAGCCGAGTCTTGCCAGGTCTCAGCAACGCCACATAGGTCATACGAGGGGTCAATATTAAGAAATTCCCGAGTCCGGTCAATATGTGCTCGAAGACAGAACCAGCTTTCAACCCCCTCTTATTCCCTACAGGTTTTCTGCTCGGAACCCTGTCCAGTCATGCTGCGTCTTTACTTTGTCCATTTTTTATTCTAGTTTTATTATTGCTAGACTTATATTTTGTAACTTTTTTATTTTTTATTGAAACTATTATCTTTACGTTGTTTGACAGTGTGTCTGAGCTATCCTGCATTGTTATAATTTCCCGAGCTGTTGTATCTCCCAGGGTGTTAATTCTATATGAGGCAGTAATGACCTGCAAATCGGTTGGATACCTGAACGAAAAAGTTCGTTCACTATCGCACATCCTGACTAGGAATTGTCCTTGCCTGTACCATATATATTTGAAGCCGAGCTTTTTAGCGAGAGACTTAAGAGTTTGAAATTCTTGATGAGATTTTTATTTAAATATTCATTAATGAAAGTGAACGTGACGGACAAGGACGTATGCCCGCCAAGTGACGTGGAGTTTAAATCTTGCGTGTTGAGACCAGTAATCTTGTGCTTATTATTGATTTGAAGATTTGACTGGCAAGGTCCTGTTACAAACCTGCTTGGTCTGAGTACCGCTGTCCCTTCCGGATAACTTATTAAGCCGCTGAATATAAATGATGTCAGCTTTATCTAAAGAGGGCTGCAGACAGCTCAATATGGCATGTGCAAAATTAATGCGCTCAATATTAAATGAATTATAATCAACGGTACTAGAAATAACCAGTTCTTCGTGTTGATCGGAGAACAGACCTTGAGTACTGTTAGCTTCCGCGGGCAACACATAATTCATCGCTATGCTTTCATTAAAATTTGAATTTTTACAAGCGCAGATTTCCAAATTCTATAAATTTACAATTGATTAGATCATTTAGCTTGTTAACTGTCTCTTGGAGCAGTTCGCATTTAGTTTGCGATTACCTCAAGCTCAGTTGTTCACTCGACCATCAAAGGTTCTAGAGACTCGACCTTAGATTTGGAGCCACCGATTCTCGGTATTACTAGGTAAAACAGACAGAGAATCAGCGATCTCCGCAAGCTGGGACATAATAGAGTCCTGTTGGGAAGCAATCGCTTTCTCCACGGTTTCGTTAACCGAGTTCGCGTATGTCACAAGACTTGAAAAACAGAACTTTTACAAAGAACAGATAAGTCGAGGCTAGTGGAGATCTTCTTACCGGCGTTAATATAGATGGAAAAAGGGGATGAGGATGAAGAAGGAGGCGATGTGGTGACAGTCGTCGACTTAAGTGTGTTGCGTGAAAATTCGTTCAAAGCTGATGATTTGGCGGTGGGTGGTAGAGTTTGCTTCGTAACCGAACTCATGCACGTAGATAATAGATAGTAGATAATACGAGTAATGGAACATACATTGATAATATTTTTATTAAAAATAGAAACATGAAATTTAGAGCGTTCATATTAATGATCCCTATACCTGATCACTATTACTATTCGTACTTTTAGTGTGACGAAATCACTTATTTGTAGACACATGCTCGCGGGAGAACGCCATGTTTCCCGGTAGCCTACGAACACGCCATCCGGCGGCGCTCACTTACACACTCTCACGTGCTGCTACTCGGGGTGCGCGGCTATGGCGTACGTGCGCCACAATCGCCAAGGGACGCTTGAGACGGAGAAAAGGGACTCGCGAGACGGAGTATGTGCGACCGAAAGCACGAGCGGAAGGGGAGCGTGATGTGAACGCGAGCGTAGTAAGTTCACTAAATATTCGAATAGGCCTATTTGTGTGAAGATGAATAATAGAGCAGATGTTTTAGTTGTGTTAATAAATTGGCGGTTGCTGCTTAAAACACATGTAGTCTATGTGTTGGTTATACTCAGCTGCAAAAAAATCCCTATAAAAAGTTGAAGCACAAAGCTGATGATTTTATCTAACAGAATCCACCTGTAAAGAAGTATGTTAGATATATTAAAGGCTCTCTATGATTGTGTTTTGAAAACGCTTTTTCTGAAAATGGCACTGATGTTAGCCAAAAAACGTGTGAAAAAGTATTAGTCTATAGAACCAGTAACTGGATGAAAAGGTAGTCATCTATTATAAAAATGCTCGTGGTTTAATAACAAATCTGAAAACTGTGATGGAAAATATTGGTTTGATTACCACATACAACTTTTCTGAGAATTGTATAAATTAAGTAACGATATGCTATGGATGTTTAAATAAATATGAGTCTGACACAATGTTAAAAAAATGTATAATATATTACAGATTGTAGACTATGATATAGTACAATAATTACAAATTATCATTAATTGTTACATTAATTTTTGCTTACAGATAAAGGACACGCTTGGTTGTAATAGCAATTAATTTCTTGAGTGTGTGAATGTATCCAAATAATGTTATTTCCCTTCGAATACTGACCTGTTTTCAACAATGAGCTTTACCGTAGTGAGTTTTGCCGTATAATAAATTCCAGTTAGTGACTCAGCGAGTCTTCAGGTTGATGAGCGAAGATGATACTGCTGATGTAAAATTGACTATGAATATTATTGATTTACTGTGATGTGATTGAGTGTACACGATTAGATATTATTGATTTAATCTTGCTTGAGAATTGCCGCCTAATCATAGCTTCATCATATTAAGCAACAGCGCAAGTGTGTTGAGTTGTAGGTGTTTGATTTTGAGGTTACCTGTGCACGTGCACTGTATGGAAAATGCACCGGTGCGGTTGAGGCGATGAGTGGCGCTAGAGATGAGTAAATCCGATGATGAGAAGAGCCAGTGAAAATATAGTTGACTTTATCCAAATGATAAAAGTAGCTGTTCCTTGTGATGTGCTTCGCGGGGTAGCCAAAAGTAGAGAGAGCGCGTTCAAACCGCGCTTCCTTCTTCTTGCCTCACAAACTATCCCTTGCAGCCCAAGTCAAATCAAGTCCCTTCCATTAAGATATGTGAAAAAGAGAGAGAGAGAGAGAGAGAGAGAACTAATCAGTGCAGGACTAGCCATTCCGTCAAGGTGCCGCAAGGTGGGGTCGCTCCGCGGCAGCGTCGTGAGTGAGCCCACAGACTATTATTGTACTTGTTGAAGCGTTTCTTTATAAAGACATCTCTAGCAATGAATTAGGACGAGATAATTATACTTTCTTTAGAAGAGAGATGTATGTGTATAAATCTACACTTGTCCTTAATCTTTTCTTGTCGAGCTAGCAATACTAAGAACCTATTTGTTGAAGTCTCTACATTTGGCATGGGTATAATTATTGGATTGGCATATCTACCACCACATTCAAGTTCATATGATATAAAGATCACGTTACTCGTGTTGAATCTTTGAAAAATTCTTATTCGGAGAGACACGGAATGGACAATAGAGAGGATGGTCTGTCTAGTATACGATAGCATTTTTTTTTTTGGTGTTTCAAAAGTAACTGATACTAAAAGTGTCTAAGTTATTTTCTAGTTATTTTAAATCTGTCTGTAAAGTCTCAAATAATTCTAGTACTGTTAACTTTCCTCAATTAAATTTTAATACAACGCGATTTGAATTGAATAAAATTACGAATCATGATATAATTATTGCTTTGAAGAAAATGCAAACTAAGCTCTCTGTTAGCATAAGTTCTGTTACCAAGCTATTTGAATCTATTATCACTGATAAGCGAACCATGCACTTCACTCATACTATTTCTGAATCTCAGCCTGGTTTCGTAAAGGGTAAATCTGCTGTTACCAATGTAATTTTATATTGTGATTATATAGCGTCTGCTCTTACAAGTCGTCACAAGTTGACTCTATTTATCTTGACTTTCTTTTTCTCAAATTGTCGATAGTTGGTATTGTTGGTAATCTTTTTCAATAGTTAACATCTTACTTACATCATAGAACTCAAATGGTAAGAATTCAAGGGAACGAATTCCATCAAATTGTGATCATCTCAGATGTTTTACAGGGATCACATTTATATATATTTCTTACAAACAAGATAGACCAATGCATCATTTTGGTCATGATTTAGTATCAATTTCTGCCTCAGTAAAAATTCCAACTATTAAATATCTACATAATTCTAGTGACATTCTTTTATACACTAATATAAATAGTCAGAATGTTGTCAAATTATTTTAGCAAAGATCCATATCTTACAATTTAAGAGAGCCGAGAATTTTAACCAGAAACCTTGTCATCTTCAATTTTATTCACCATTCTACCACAAATAGGCTACGAAGGTTTTGGAATAATCTTTCTTCTCCTTTAAAAACTATGTTAATCTCTCTTCTTTTAAGGCGGTCTTATACTTAAAAATTTTGAAAAAAAATCAATTTTTTTTATTTTTAATTCTATATGTTATTCTAAACTTGTAAAAAAGTTTCAGCCACATATTCCAAGAATTCACAAAGATATATGTAGATCCAAACGTGAATTAACTCAGTACCGTGTGAGTACCGTGAGACCGGTTTTGACCTTCTTGGCTTCCTGTTTAAAGAAGAAAAATTAATTCTTAATATTTTTAATTTAAAATTTAATTATATTTATTATAATATGATTTAATTTGTGAAATAATTATGGTATAATAATGCGCGAATCAGTAAACGAGCACAAAATATATATCTTAAAATAATTGAATGTTTATTTTAAAGTTCTACAACAACTTTATTGTTCAATATCATATTATTTATCGTTTAATCCAAAATCGCTAGTTATTTTCTACTATCGCTACTTGTCATCGGACCGAACGGTAAACCGAATTATGTCGACGAGTCGGTGTGTTTTGTGGCGCACAGACCGATGTCCCGCGCTTGTCAATTACAGTAATCTTAAAAATAACATATACAACATCTAAATAGACGTGGTTCAGACTCTCCTGGCCGAGACGCAGCCGTTGTCCCGACGTCCAGGAAGATGACCATACATATTGATGGTGATTTTGCCAATTGAGGTAATTCGTGCGGCCGCATTAAACTGCTCGGATCGTCTCCCTGTCCTGGCGGAACGTCGCTGACCACTCTGCGGTGTCTATCTTTGTAAATAATTAGCTAATACATGTTTTTTGAGTATAAAACTTACCCCTGTTCAGGGTTTATAATGGCTCGTGCTACGCGGGGCCTCTGTGCGTCAGGCCTCCTCACGTCGGTCTGATTAGATCGCGATCAATTACAGCTTGCCGAGATGCTTCAGTCAACACACACATACCGTATCATCGCACGACGCTTACAATTTAATCCCTCTTTTCATAATATCGCTATATCTAACTTAATATTTACATATTTACATTCGTACCGTTACAAATTTTTTCAAATTATGATAGAAAAACAAAAGAAAAAAAACAATAAATGGAAACCGGTCTGTCTATAAAACAAAAATAAAAACATTTATTTTATAATTAAATAACAAAAAATTTATTTGATTATACAATCAATTATTGAAATATGTTATTTAAAAAATAATTATCACTTTGCGTTCGCGCCAACCTCGAATCTAGGGCACCGCTGTATGGGGCACAATGGGCTCGGTAAGGGAAAAAATCGGAAAAAGAGCTGATTCAATTTGAAAATTATTTCTAAAAACAGATTCTTATAGGTAATTAGACTATTACGTAAAAAGATATCTATAACATGTATTTGTATAATAACAATTTTATTTTATTTTGTAGGTACAAAATAAAAAAAATTTTTCATTTTACAAAGAAATGTTGGGAATTTGTATGGATTTTTCGTGATTTTCTACGATTTCTGCAATTTCGAGAACGTTTATGCAATGTTCATAAAATGTACGGCATTTGAGGGAAATGGGTATTGATAGGTAATCTAATTACCTATAAGCATCTGTTTCTAGAAATATTTTTCAACAATTCACAAATTGAATCAGCACTTTTTCTGATTTTTCTCTTATCCAGCCCACTGTGCGGGGCCGGCCGTTGCGAGAAGTTGCTATGATCGTTGGCTCAGCTGTTCAGTTCGCCGGCGTGCTTTCTTCTCCTTCGTGCGCGTTGTGGTTAGCGTATTGTTTACCTGCAAAAAAGTGCGATTAAAATTGTGAAATAATACTTACATTGATGGTAATAACAGTAATTAATTATGATTATATTGCTCTTAACATCTAAAACGCACCAGCTTCATAATTTTCTCCTTTTTGATCAAGGTAAGTCTCTTCTAAATTCAGTCTTAACTTTCTATAAATGATCCTCTTCCTTTTCATGTCTTCAGCTTTCTGCCTTATCTAATCGTAGTTTATCCTTCTTCTTTGCAGCAGGAATAGTATGAACTCCTGGAGTAGTACTGAGTCCTTGCATCACTCTCAGAATGCCACGCATTCCATCATTGAAGAGAATAGTGGCAATCTTCGCTCCCAGCTGCTGTGTTTCAAAGTCAACAAAAATGTTCTTTGGACATACTTTCCAAAGAATGCTGTTGAAGCATTCGTTGGAATTCTGTGTTTGTCAACCGAGACAACGCTTCAGCAGAGAAATTGATGTGATTTGGATAAATACTGGACGAAGAGCACTCATCACTGCTTCTGGCATTCGATTTAATGTGGTGATAATCATGCAATTGATTATCAGTAGCAGTCCTTTGATATTTACATCATGAGTGTAAATATCAAGACAAAAAAAAAATTTTCTGACCTGAAGTGGAGGCCTTCATATCCTACAGTATTTTAATCCGTTGAAGCCGAATCCGGCTTCTGTTTGACCCCATTATGTCAGGGTCAAGGTTAAATTGACAAAAAACCGTCCGGGCGGAAAAATATGCTGTAACTTGTGACACGGCAAATTTTATTTCCCCACGTCGCGCCACTATACTCGCCCTGAGGGCTATTTATCACAATCCGACAAATTCTCTTCCGCACAACTCCTGCGTTTAACACGGCCTATTATTTTATGAGGGCGCCCGGTCACGTTAATCTCCGGCTCACACGGTTGCTCACTGACACGGCTCCTATCTCTGGCGCGAATTCCTATTACGACGGACGACCTGGGGTGCGGTCGCAACCCTCGGCGGCAAAAACCTCCTGTGAAAGTAACCGAAAAATTGCGCGACACTACTAGGATACAACACCGGGATAAGGGAACGGTACGCACGTATATTTTGTACTTCCCAACACCACACAAAAAGAAATAAAATCAAGAGACTTAAATTTGAATTCACACTTGCGCTTTATTTCCGCACAGTTCTGATTGTACAATTCCGCCGCGTCACACTTTTTACGCACGAACAATTCTAGTCGCTCACGAATTACGCGTCACGGGGAGAGAGATGCCCTTACTCTTTCTTATACCTGAAAAATAAAAAGGCACGTCGGGGAGCGAACAGGCTCGCCGACACGGATTCACAGTCACCGCTATGCTGTAGTCGCACAGGCATACTCTCGTGGTTCGCTGGCGCTTCACAATATCGACGTACTTTACGCTGAATCCCGAGCCTCTCCTTCGCACACGATTTACTATTCGTACAACTAGTTGAATTTCACACAACAAAAACTCGCAATTAATTCGCTACTCTACGCTAACTCTCACACAATAACTCTCAATTCAATGACAATAATTTCGCTCGCACATTCGCTTTCAGCGGACAATGGCTGACTGGTCGAGCACACGAAATGTGCTCGCTCACTTCCTCCTTCTCCAATCACTACGGCTATCGCTATCTTTCTCGCTCTTGTATTCCCTAATGGCACATTACATTGCGTAATTAACGCAATGTAATAATTGTCGCTGTAGTCCTTCTTCTCGCGCCCTTTCGGCCTATCACGCACGAGAAGAAGGCCGTTCGGCACGCTAATTCGTCATTTACATGTCCGGAGGGCTAGGTTGGTAACTCTAGGTGCAACCGATCTGCCACCTGTTGCGCGCGCCGTTTGAATGTATAATTCGTAGTTAGGTTGGTACAGTGGAGGCGCACCTTAATTGCCGTGCCTCCACTACTATGGCACGCTGCTTCACAGCTTCCTCTTTGCTATCAGCATGCGGCTGCACTCTCTCTCTCTCTCTTTCTCACACACGCGGGCAGCGCGCAGGCTGTCTTAGTACGGCATCGAACATACCGCTCCGGCGCATTCGCTTTCTCTCACTCTCATGTACACGCATACTCCTTCTCTCTCACTCCCATGCGCTCGTAGCGCGCAGGCTAAGGCAGTGCACGCGGTGGCTCTCTCACTCTGGCTCTCCCACTCCGGCACGCTTGCCTTCTCTCTCGCTCTCGTGCGTGGCATGTTTCGCTATCTCTCTCGTGTTCGATAGCCGTCGCTTGCTATATTCGCCGTGTACATGTGTAATATTTGTGTGTGTGGTGTCAGTGTTTGTGTTGTGTTGTGTTTGTGCATGTGGCCGCTGTTTTCATTTCTCGTTGTCCGCGGGACGGCACGGCTCGGCTACAGCCTGCTTGTTTGGTGTGTGCGTGTCTGTGTGTGTATGGCCTAGGTTCGTCGGCTGCTCCTCGTACCTCAACAAATAAGAAAATCCGTGTGTTAGCTCCGGTGTATTGTATACACACGGAGCTGAGGACGAGGAGGAGTCAACATCGTAGCGGCTCTACCTAATGCTTCTGCATTACAAACTATATGTTTTCGGGTTCGCTGAATTCGAATCCGATGTTTGTTTGACCCCATCAAGACAGTGTCAAGGTAATTTCAAGGTCAAATTGACAAAGAACCATCCAAGCGGAAAAAATTCTGTATCTATAGGTTTATGGGCTCGGTGAATTCGAAGCCGATATTTGTTTGATTCTATTAATTCAGGGGCGGGGTCATTTCAAGGTCAGATTAAGTAATCGCTAAAAAAATTTGTAAGTTGAAAAAAATAACATACATAAACGTCAGTCAGTTTAATTTACTATGCATGATGAGCATTTCTCGCTCCATAAGTCTATTGCACATGATTGAACGTCTGCATTCAATAGAGACTGTGACCGTTGGCATTTTTTAAGATTTTTTAAGAAGTTTCATCGCTGACTTATCATTCAAAGGACTTATTAATTAATTGAAGGAAAATTGGTATAAATCTGAAGATTGGAGACTTTTTATAGATTCTTCGAAACGAAGTATAAAAGCCGTCTTACTCCAGAATATGAATGTGTATGCCCCAGTTTCAATAGCTTAAAAAATGCCCAGATAGCTCGTATCATTTCACAAAGAAATGTCGAGTTGTTTCGGATTGCTCCTGTATAGTAAGTTTGCATACTGTCAATTTTTTTCTCTGTCAATCGTTCTTTACCCAATAAATCTTTCCCATCATTCAATTTCTTCTTTCTCATTAAAGTCCTCAATTTTCTCATGTGGTAACAAAAGCGCTTTCCTCTATGTCCAATGCACTCAAGTTTTTCGATTGCCACTGTTTCTCCATAAAGTTATGCTTTTACAATATTGGAGTAGGTTTTTGAATCACCATCTCCAATATATTTTGTATATTACACATTACACTTTTCTTCAGATCTTTTGAATATGCTGATCACTTTCCATCATGCCGAATGATCCAAAATAATTCTTTTTAATAATACTTTTCACAAGTCTGTATGTATGATACCAGTCGTTCCATGCCTCGCCATTTGGTAGTCTATTCTTCAGTTGCCATACTGCGCATGTCTGGGAATATGAAGTCAGCACTTCATGGACTTTTCAATTTTAGTGTCAATAATTGGTGTCAAGGCAAGAACCTTTTCAGTTTTAGTGTCAATAATTGAAACTATTCCATTTAATGATTTAAACCCTCTATTCTTCCTCGTACCATCACCACTGATCTGTAGAGTTTTCACATAATTTTCTTCATTATCAGCTTCTTCATTGTTTTTTTCTACATTATCGTGTTCTTCATCCTGTTCTTTATCTTTTCTTTGACAACCATTACTTAAAAGAAATTCTTGTTCCACAACATGTCTCATGCTCGCATCGGCTTCTTCAGTGGTAGCTTGAAGAATATTTGCTTGGAACTTATGAAAAGTGTTTGTACTTACTGGAGGTGGCAAATCCATAACTCCACAAAAAACCGTTAAGTCGCTGAGCCCATTACTAACCAATTCGGATGCCAGGACTAATCTTTGGTTTATTTCATATGAAGTATTTCTTCTTCCAATCATGAACAATTGGTGAAAGTTTGGGAGAAACCACATCCCTGGCAAGTCAATGCATAATCTCCTCCAAGACCAACAATGTTCGTCTCTTCCAAAGTAATGTCAGCACCACAAAGCTTACAACATGTGGCATCAGTAAGTATTTTTAATAATATACTTAAATAAAAAATTCTATATCCTAGATGGGTGGAATTTGGATATTCTTGTTGTTTTAATTTTGATTTTGATGTACTTTGCGAGACTTTATCACTGTATCTCTTTCTTTTAATACCCGTATTCCATGGCTTTTTCTTCTTTGATCGTGTTAACTGGCCTCTTTTTCTATCCTTGTACGTCTGTTTGTATCCATCACTGTTAACACTATTTAACACTAACACATTTATCACTAACACATTTATTTAATGACTACACTTACACAAAAACACTCAAAAATTTTAAAATATAAAAATAAAAAACAATAATAATAAGATTTTTAATCCTGTTTGTAACTATTTATTAATTAGATGGATCTTACTCTTTTCAGATCCACGATTTCCGAGTAACTGACAACTGTTAGTTAATATTCTATTTTATTTAAATAATAGAATATTTTTTAATTAAAAAACGGTAGTTTCCACACAGCCTATTGGCCTAGCGCGTTCCACCCACACCTTTATTTCTCATTCCTATTAATTATTACATCATACCTATATATATTTTCTGAGGACCACTCTTTTACCTACAACAGTTTCCATACCTTTTCGTCCCATCCCGCATTCGCCCAGGGTTATGCCTGTGGGGTGGGGAAAATCTATAAGCAAACCACGTGGGATAAATCCTGATTAGGAAAACCCGCCCCGGGATGGGTCGGTGTATTGGAATAATTCAGTTTGGATGTCTAGGTCACCTTCCGTAGGCGTAGATACCGAAACTGTACTTTTCAACATCTCCCGCTCGGTTTGTGAGAAGACAATCGATACCTAACCGATCACACGAAATTTTAACAGCGAAAAAACGCGGTCACCCGTCCAAGTACTTACCGCGCCCTATGCTGCTTAACTTCAGCGATCGTCCGAGGTGTCAACTGCGCCTCTCCCCAAACCGTCGGTTAAATATTTTTGAATATTTGTGCCAACTTCATTGGAAACTCGATCTGTTCAGTCGGTAAAGCCGTCAGCGTGTATTGACAGCTCCATGCAGGTTATGTATGTGATCAATAATACATAAAGTAAGTCATAAAAATTTTTGTAATAAGTTTAAATACTGTTTAATAATATATATTTTTATGTTTAAGGAAGTAGAAAAAATGTTGTAGTTCAGAAATAGCTTAAATGTTAAAGTTTATAAAACTTTTTATTTATTTCTGAGAACCTAATATTTTGGGCTTCTGCGTTGTTTTTTTTTTTTTTTTTTTGGAGACCGTTTGATGAATTTGGATGAAATAAAGTGGAAGATACTTGTTATATGCCCCTCTATGGTAGGTTGCTCTGAAATTTTGAAATTTTTTGATTAAGTATTTTTTTAATCAGAAAAACCATAAAAAAGTTACTTACTCAAAAAATATCAGAGCAACCTCCCATAGAGGGGCATATAACAAGTAACTTCCACTTTATTTCATCCAAATTCATCTAGCGGTCTCAAAAAAAACAACGCAGAAGCCTTTTTTTCAAAATCACCATATTTCAGGCTAGAACGGGTGGATGGTGTGTGTCTTGGATTATATTGTAGAAAACAAGTTATATTTATAATATTTATATATCTTTATTGAATAATAATCATTTTAATCATTTTTTTCAGATATTCATGGCCGCAGGGGCCATTAGGTATAAGACCGCCTTAAGAGAATGTTAAAGTCTCCGATAGTCACCTACTATTAAGTATTGCAAGATTGTACTATGCGCTACTTGCTATTGATTCAATAAATTAATTAATTAATTAATTAATTAATAATGAACTTAGAAAATTTTGCAGTTGCAAAAAATTAAATAGAATAGCTTGTACTGAAGATTGAACTCGATTAAGTCAATAAACGATCCTTATTTAGCTATTGTCTATGTGTCTATAGCAATTAAAGAGTTAATACAAATAGAAGAAAAGCTAACACATTTCCTAGGAAAATCTGGATAACTAAAAAAAATGATTGTGTCAACGAAAGGAGAATTTATACAAGTTAACGAAAACCAACCTCCTCTGTAAAAAAATAAAAGCAGAATACAATATCTATGATAAAATACTAAATAAAGTAATTAAAAATGCAAAACTATAATTTAAAAAAAAATCTTATTGAAATAAACATTAACAATTCTAGAACCTGTGATACTTTTAAGTACTAAATTTAGTAGAAATAGAATAAATATAATTGCAATATAAATGAACTTTGAGATTCTAATAATAAAATTATTACTGAACCTTTACAAAAAGCTAATTATCTTAATAACTATTTTTGTAATGTGGTTAAGAACTTGTATAAAAAGATAGATACGCCTGATAACAGAAAACTTAAGCTTCTACATCAAACTACGAATTCTATTTTTATTGAACAAACTCACAAACATAAAATTTTAAATAATATGGGCGTAAAAATGGAGGTGTAGATAAAATTTATTCGAAGATATTAACTGCATTTCTAACTGATACACTAGCCTGTCTTTTCAATCTCTATTAAAAATTCAGTTCAGCCTAATGCTTTAAAATCAATGGAAATTGTCCCAGTTTACAAATGTGGTTGTAAAAATAAAGTATCGAGACTAATTACAAATTTATTTTTTTAATTTTAAAATTAGCAAATATTTTTGAAAGAATTATTTACAATAGAATTTACGCTTTCATTACTTGGAATAAATTACCAGCGACAAAGTAATTTGGTTTTATTAAAGATAAAGGACGTAAGAATGCTTTAAATAATATCACTACAAAAATATATGGAAATTTAGATAAAAGTAAGCTATGTAACTATTTTTGCATCTTGCTAAGACATTTAATACCGAAGATCACAAAATATTACAATAAGCTGAAGTTAGCTGAAGTTAGCTGAAGCAGCCGTGTCCAGCAGCCAGTTCGAATTCAGCAGTGCTTCTGAATCAAAAACCATTATTTCTCCTAATTCGGTCCTGAGTTACCTATTAATTTATTCTTTGTCATTAGAAAATGAATCAGAGTTATAAAACTCAAAAATCTACCAAATTTGCAATTATTGACTAAAATAATCAATAAATGTGATAAATAGTACTATATAAAGAAGTTTAGAAGTATAAACAAATTCATTTGATTATTTACAACTGATTAATTGTTAAATTCGAGCCGCCTGCGCGAGAATTCAGTCAGTTTTTCGTCTATGAAGAAAAAACTAATCCTTTTCACTGTTTATAAATCGATATAAAGTTTGATAATGAGCCCAGAAAGTTGCTTAGAAAGTTAAAAAAATGAACACCTTCCATTGTTTATTTATAAGCGATTTATTGCAAAATTTGTACCGGCTGATAGTGAATTTAGACAGTTTTTTGGCTGTCAAAATGAAACTACGACTTCTCATTCTCTACAAATGGATATAAATGTCACGACCCTAGATTTATGAAAATCCGGAAATTTAAATTAAATTAGATGTATCTTCGCCATACTATACTCTATATATTTATATATCAATTTCTATCAAGCATTCGACATAAATTCTTTATAAAAGGCATTTAAAATTAAAGACATACTCTAAACTCCAAAGTGTAAAATCTCACGTTAGAAAGTGTAGATCTCACTATTTTGTAAAGTGTAAATTACGAAATTTACACTTTCTTAAAGTGTAAATATTGATTTAAACCTTTTAAAAGTGTAATCTGTTGGATTCAGACTTTTGGAAAGTGTAAATATTGATTTAATCCTTGCAAAATTTACACTTTCTAAAATTATAAATAATAATAATGGCCGTTAATATTGTACAGCCATTTTAAGAACCGCTACCACTTCAGTGGAACTTGCCCTTCTCAAACTTTATTTATTGATGCTTTAAAGTAATATCTAATGCCAATATTTATGTTGTAATTAAACACACCGTGCAATGCTATAATAGGATATGCTATAATAGGAGTTTACAATATTAAATGAAAATCACTTTAATAACTCATTTGTATTGTAATATTGTTAGATTTTAAAATTTTATATAGCGTGCGCACGCGTACGTATGTGTATGTATATAACTGTAGATTCTATACTTTAGGGACATAATTTTTTCGTCTAGAGTTTACTATCATAAGTGCCTAAAGGAATAATGGTCTCTGGAGGACTCTAGATGTGTCTCCAAACTTGTACTCTAAATGCTAAAGTACAAAAATTGACGCAGGTAAAATACAAATTATTGAATTTAAATTTTTGAAAGGATTAAATTTACTAATTTGTACTTTTCAAAAGTATAAAAGCAAACCTCTAATATAAATAATAATAAAAAATATATGCATAATATTTTTCTCGATTCTGGGACCAACATGAACACATAATCTGAACTGCCCGACGTCTGAGAAGATAAGGAATCAAACAGTACAAAAGCTGTAAAACCAGTGAAAATCACTTTTTTTTAGTGATCTTTTCGGGATGGTGCTATTTGAAAGATAACATTTTAAGAAATCTTTTAACCTTTTTTGTTAAAAAATCATAAAAGTTGAAAAATTTTCAAAGAATTCAAAATTTTTTAATTTTTAAAAAATCTAACTTTTGAACGATTGCATATTTTGCTCTAAAATTTTATATTTGTATTCTGAGGCTGATTAGAACAATTAAAAAAATTATGAGCAATTTTAAAATTTTGACCTTCATCAGTTGACGTGAAATGACCGTTATATATACGTTATAAAGTTATACAACTCTATGCCAAATGAACTTAGAAGATTAAATATCTCAAATCGATCATTGAGAATCAAACTGAAGAAATAGATAAGAGTCATTACGCAGTAGTCGGTATTAACAACATTACACTACACCACATTATTATTATGTATACAACATTAATAGTGCTATATTTAATGTAACGTATATAAGAATTAGATAACCATTGTTACATTATTTTGTATTATATATATATATTGTATTTGAAACTACGGTTTCGAATAAAGTACATTAGATAATTTTAAAAAATTGTATAGTTTTATTCTTAGACTAATACGTTTTTAGTTCGTAAATTTTAGCATGTAAGTTTATACTATGTTATTTTGTATCTTTAGCTCTACAGACAGTGTATAATTAATGAATGCTTTACCCTAGACGGCTCTGCAAATTAGTTTTTAATAATAATATTTCTTATTTAATTTCAATAAACTTTTATATAAGTATAAGGTATTTAGAAATATACATCAATTTACTAGAAAAAGCCTTTCGGCATAAAAAACCTGGATTTATTTAATGTAAAAGAAATATAAACTATATGAATATAAGGAATATATGATTATAAAATAGATAAAGGTATAAAAAATATGTGAATACAAGCTATATGAAGTATAAGAAATATATCACAATAAACTTAGAGTGTGCAAACCTTGTGCAAAACACAAGTTTTATAAAATATACAGAGCTTTTAGGGTCGAGTCACTTTCACCCTGTATAAATAATTTAAATTGAATCTCGATTCACGATTGAATCTAACCGCCAAGAAGGTGAAAGTATTTGATTGATGAGCTCCTTACAGTTTGACGTGTCGACTACGACTGACTTTATTGATGCATATCGATGCATAGATGGCTGTTTGACAGCATTGCCGAATAGGCCCGTCTTTGTTTTAGTATTAGTTTTCAGTATACTCACACCCCACGCATGGAACATTCATACCCTCGTTTTCGTTCGTATGTATTTATATGTTACAACATAACAGACAAGTAATTGCATTTACCTCTGCAGAATTACTAATTTGTAATTATATCTGAAATAAATAATAATCGATAATAATATCGCAATGTAGAAGCTCCATCAGTGGATAACAGACCCTACGATTGAAAATGTGAGACTCTACGGGCACGCACTGACATCGCTCGCAGACGAGCCTCTAAACGCTCATTCCACGTCACCTCCTCAATCGCTGTTGATAGAAAATAATGCGATGTCTCGACAGCGCACACGGCTCCTGAGCGCCTTATTGCGCTTCAAGATCACCAAGCGCTTAGTAGGAGTCCCGGGTCCTTTGAAGATAAACGGATTTCCGTAAACCCTCACCTTTCTTTTCCTGCTTCTAGAGCACTCCGTGGTGCTAGTCAAACACACAACTGGCGAACTGCCGACTCACTTGCACTGTTCCGTCGAGCTCAAGCGACACGCCTACATCAAGCTATTTGGTAATACTTTCCTCAAAATAATTTTTAAACGAAACTAAAATTTGTCTTAAATATAGCAAGAAAAACTACGTAAAAATTATTTTAGCAAAAATAAAAAAAAATTAATAATATTAGTAGTTATAGGCGCGCTATGGCGTGTCAAAACAAAACTGACCTTGGGAGTGGCCAGTCTTCGTCTTGATGCGTCATAACGCACCGTCAGCGAATTTTCTGGGTATGACAACTATCAGACAGTTAGTCATACCCAGGTGTGCACTATACTCTCTCTCTCT
>JAWWEQ010042912.1:0-17679 GCA_035583055.1 Torymus tubicola | reverse complement strand
TGATATCAAAATAAATTTTTTCAAGCAAAAATGCATATTTTTTAAATTTCCCGCTCAGATCCGTACTACATTCGGCAATGCCGTCTCCGATCACACGGTGTGTATTATTGTATTATGGGAAGTGTTTTAAAAATTAAAACAAATACATTTGTAAAACTTGAGTAACTTTAAGCGCAAAGTTTAACTAAAATACTCAATAATGTTTATTCTGCGTACATGTACACGGTTAGCAGTTAGATTACAAACATTGAACGTCACTAGTCAAGTTTGTAAGTACTATGAAATCTAATAAAAAGTAATAGGTTATAAAATAAAATTTACTTAAGTAATTTTTAATTTATGTAGTAAATTTTTCTTTTACTTGATATTTTTTTAAACATTAAATATTTTAGCTTAAAGTAGAATATTTATTAATCCTTGACATTGCTTATTTGTAGCACAAAGACATATTAAAAGGTGGGTTCGACCAACTCTTACAGAACTAAAAAAACGTAAAGAAAAATGGGATAATCCAATTATTTCACAACGAAACAAATTCCTTGAATGGAATCGAGATGCTGAAATCTATGCATTTAATAGCAGACTATCAGAAAAATTTGACACGGAATTATTAGAACAAGCATTCACAACTAGGCAATATATTATCCAAGAGGAAGAAGCACAGAAAAAAGTTGGAATAGAAGATCCTCAATTAGATATTCAAGATAACCGTGAGTTAATTGATGAAGGAAGGCAAATTGTGTCATTAACGATTGATAATTATTTGAATCAAGCTTTACCATTAGCTCCTCAAGAGTGCATTTAGTAAGTTTAATATTTTAATAAAAATATTTTAATTTCTTTTATCTGATTTTTAATATTAATGTACAATATAACATGTTTTAGTGCTTTAAAGCGTTACTTAATTTCGACTGAAGTTCTTGCTCAAACATCATCTGGTATTGGAACCACAGATTTAATTCGAACCCCGGTATATAGATTGTACTTGTGAGATTTATTAACACATTCAGATCTATACAAGTCTAAATGACTAATTAACTTCTACGTAATTTTTTATGCTAATCTTCGGGAGTAGGAACATACAAACTAATAATCAATATTTTGTTTCGAAGTGTTAAATTGTGTCAGATGAAATATCAGTAATAACCCTTGTAGCGTTAAACTGAATAAATAACTTTTAAAAATGCTACAAGTTGTAACTTGTTATAAAATTTAATACAATTCTACTTGTAGCACTGTATAGTCAGTTATTTGATTTTTGTGCGGCCCTGAATGTGTTTATACGCTAATTTTATTTTAAGAAATTAATAATTTTTAATTTTGTCTATTTAGGATTATCCTGTAGATGAAGAAACACTTGCTAATACTTTTTACGCTTTAATATCAGCTTTAAATCGCAGTGTGGATTTGGAACATGCTGGAATTTTTGTTCGTGATATTCTAATATCGAGATTAGTGGAAAAAGATTTAATAGAGATCTGGTGTCCCGAAGATCCAATGGAAATTTTAAATGATATACTTGATAGGGAACATCGAGAACTTGCTGAGTCAAGAATAATTGCTGAAGCAGGAATAAACACTCTTTTACCTGTTTATCAAATTGCAGTTTATTCCAATCAAGAGTTTTTAGGTTCCGGTAAGTGAAACAAAGTTGTTGATTAATCAAAACGATTCTCTTAAATTAGACTTCACTAACTAATGTACTTATTCTACATTTTTAGGAGTTGGTGAAACAATTGAAGAAGGTCAGAAAATGGCAGCCCTGAATGCATTGTTGAGAATGTTTGAACTTTTGGATTCTAGCAGACCTATTAGATGTAACTTAAAAATAGATGATTCGGATTCACGAAATTTACCACTCGCAAAGTGGAGCAGGAGTAATGTTTAAGAACTGTTTTTTTTATAAATAAAACATTATTATTGTTATACATTGAAAAACTGTCTAAGGATCTGCCACAGGACGTTTAAAATCGATGTAAATATCTTATAAAAATTGCATAGTAAAATAGTATTTGTATAATAAGTAAGCCAAATCCTCCAAATTTACACGTTTTAAAAATAACAGTTCCTGTTACTGATACTTTTACATGTCTTTTCTATTGAATATAATTCCTAATACAATTTATATTAATTTTTTCGAGTCAATTTTTGATTATACAAAGTCTTAACGATCATATATTTTTTGCTTCATAAAAAAGATTATTTTTACTTTTAATTCAGTCATAATTATGATATTCAAATGAAGCTATCTTTAACAAGTTGAAAACATCTTTTGTATTTGAAAATTTATATCAATGGTAAATCACAGAATACTTATTTTCAAAACTCGAAATGTCTCCGGTCACCTACACGAAAACGAAACTCAACAAGTCTTCTTCGCGCTAAATTTTCAAAATGTAAAATCTTTACGATCCTCAACAGATGACAGCACGAGTCTGTCCAGTGCCTCACCCTACACCGTTTCTCTCAAACCACTGCGGTTGAGACATGTAAGAAAAAATCTACTGCACGTTTTTTACGTTTTCTACGTCATCCCCAGATATCCACTACATACACACACCGCAATCTCGAAGTGGAACATATGGCTAATGATATACAATTAAGTTTTACAGTCGCTCGCTACATAGTTCTTTGGTCCGCAATCGGAAATTTACGACGCGTCCCGTACGGGCGATTCCCGCTGAATCATTAACGACTCTTCTCTTTCTCGCTCACTTATTCTCATAGCAGCAATACGCTTCTATATATCTATTCCTATATACCTCTGTATATGTATATACACGACAATCGATATCGACACTATACGCGCGTAAAAATATTCTCTCTCTCTCTCTCTCACTCACTCTTTATATTAGCAACGCGCAGCGGGGAAACTTCGCAAAAACAAAACGGTCCGCGCGCGCAGTGCTTGGGTCCCGTTATCGAATTTGCATTAGCGTCAGCTCGTTCGCCATGCAACAGCAGCAGTATATAGCAAGCAACACGCGGCTAGAATTTCGGCGACGACGACGACGAGTTCCCCTTCTCCTTCTCTTCCTCCCCCATTCTATGCTATAACACGCTCGAAAGTACAGAGTCATAAGAGCGTATCGCCGGTGCGCGAGCAGAGAGCGCCCGCGCGTCTATAAAAGGCGAATGTATCGAATCGGCCCCTCGCGTGCGGCCCGGGCAGCAGCAGCAGCGTCCTTTATCTCTCTCTCTCTCTCTCCCTGCTATGCTCTGCACAACGTCTGGACGCTGTTATACCCACATAGAGAGGGAGGGCAGTCGGATAAACAATGCCGATGTGCAAATTCGATTAACGTATAGGTTGATGGCGGTAGAGAGATGTGCTGCTGCGAAATAGATACGAATTTCGAGACTGATGTGGTTGAATATATATGTCAAGGTTAATAATGAAGGAGTTCTGAAAATGTTTAAATTTTGTAATTTTTATCTCAAATTTGTTTGTATGATTTTCGAATTAAACTTGTATGCGCCATATTGCAAGGAATGATTAACGGCAGGTTATACCCTTGGAAATATTTGTTTGTCAATGAACTAAGTCAAAAACGGAGCATGCGACAACTACTGTTCGTCTAGCAAAAACAGAGAGAGAGAGAGAGAGAGAAACATGAACACCACGCCGAAGTAAGTAATGCTGTAAGCCATGTGTCTGAAACGTGCATGGCAGCAAACGTACACAATCCACCCACAAATGTCCAACTGTAATTCGAATACGAAATATATAAAGGTATATTAATAAAAGAATCATTCAAATCGAAGCAAACGTCTCTCCCCTGCCGCGACGAAAAAAAAAGAAGAAAATGTAATTTTGCTCCGTTCCGAATACGCCAGGCCAAATTAATGCGACCCCTTCTCATCTACGTTTGTTTTACCATGTGAAATGTATAAATCAAGTTTCTGCCCCGTAACACATGCGCGCATATGGCTCGCTCTTTGCCGACTCCAAAATGGTGCCCTGTTCGCGCCGACCATCCCACGAAGTAAATATCGCTTTGCCTGTGTGACGTTCTCGCGTCCTCCTTTCAACATACATATATATATACATTAAATGATTAAAAAGCCATTTCCATCGTTACATTGCAGAAAAAAAATATATTATCCTCCAGAGGTGCAATAAACCGAAACAGGTATATATATATATAATACTCCGATACATCGAGGTCTTAACGAAATTTTAAACTACCCAATTATACACATGCTATGTGTGTGTGTATATATATATATATATGTTCATACGAGCAGTATAGTATATAACGTATATGTGTGTATGTGTGTGTACAAGCTCGACGAGAAAGAGAGAGAGAGAGAGAGAGCGAGGCAGCCGCCGAGGATGAAGAAATTACGCCGGGCAAACTTCGCGAAACTCATCCCAGCGAAACGCAACGCGCGCACGCGAGATGAAGATAACCGCCGCTGCTGCGTCGAAATCTGCGAGTGTAACAACCTATACCCATCGATCTCCCCCATATATATTCACATATATATATATATATATATACACACACACCTCCCTCCCCTTTTTGCAGAACCTTTGCGAAAAGCACTCGAAGCCGGCAGAAAGCGTGCGAGAAATAACAGAACCTCTCTGTGTCTCTCTCACTCTGCTCGCAGTGCTCGTATATTGATTATTTACAGTCGGCTCTATCCCCTTTAAGCTGGTTCATCCTTGCACCTTCCCCTCTCTTCCATTGCCCCTCGCTCTCTCTCTCTCTCTCTCTCTTTTCCCTCTCTCTGGGCTATATAGACGGAGAGAAAGAGCCGAGCGAGCGCGCGGAGTTGCCAGCGCACACCGCGCACCGCCGCTGCCGTACAGAAAAGCGCCGCGCGCGCGAGCGAGCGAGCGAGGGAACCCGTATATATACATACGGGGAATATATACACGTTTTATGTATGTATATATATGTGTGTGTGTGTGTGTTCATGTATGGTTGGAGAGGAGAGGGGGAGTAGAGAGAGAGAGCTATTCCTGCGTGTAACGATTCAATGGCGAGTGAGCGAGCGCGCAGCACCCGCCACACCCTTTCGCCGTCGCGAGTAATCAGCGCTATTGTTGTTTTAGCTCTCTTCCATAGTATGTAGCTCATATATAGCTGTGTGCTCTGCTATATACGGGGAAGGGAGGATAGGAGAGAGAGAGAGAGAGAGAATATGGTAGGAGAGACGATGACTTTCTTGGGAATTTCGCCGAATGTTGACCGTGGGGCTAGACGCGACGACGACGACGACGACGAGCTGCATATATAGGATAAAATGGGAATAGGAAGGTGTATATACGTATATATATATATACTGTAGATGAAGTGGAGGCGGGGGACTCGAACGGCGTGCGGATATGTTTACCTTTGCATTTTGGACTTTTGATAGGGTGATTTTCCAAGGATAATGCTACGGAGCTTTGGAGTAATGATTTCATTCACGCGCGTATATATACTTGTAAGTATATACAAGCGAGCGAACTAACAGCGATGCTTTCGAGGTGTTTTCAGAATGCAAATGCAGGATGCAATATAATCGTTATGCAAACGGCGCTATGCGAGAGCTAGGAAAAGAGAGAAAAAGAGAGAGAGAGAGAGAGATGAAGAAGATTGATCGTATCGCGCGCGGGGAAAAAATAGTCTTTGGGAATACGTAACGAGCGTTGGCGTATGTGTGTGTATGTGTGTGAGACGGTACATCCGTACTCTTGCGTTACATTTATGCAGAGAGTTCTCCGCGCGCTGCTTCGCAAAAAAAAACATCTGCTCCCAACGCGTTGTGCAACTCGACTGTATATATACTACTCTAACAAACTCGTATATGTATGCGTTTATATATAGTATCGGTATAGTATATATATGTATGTATGTATGTACTTATTTTTTATTAGAAAAAAGGTACATTTTTACATGCTATCCTCCCGCATTCGCCCAGGCGTGTGCTTGTGAGGTGGGGAAAACCCAATAGGCAAACCACATGGGATAAATCGGGAAAACCCGCCCCTCGATGATATAGTATTTAATAATTATAACAATTTTGATTTATCACAGTGCAATCATTACAAAGTCATGGCATCTGCCGAATCACAATATTAATCTCTTTAGGTCTAATTGTTATGTTTGATTGCACAGTAGTCGAATTTCTATTTACAATTACAAAGCTCTTATTGCTCGTCTAGGAAATAAGCTTATACTGCTCTATTAAACAGCAGTAACATCAAATTCTACATCAATATATAGTATATCACATTTTTATAAACAATTGTACGGTAATTCGGAGCTGAGAATTGTTCTTGAATGCAGAAATAATTCAAGCTGGTATAATAATCTTGCATTTGATTTTTCTATTGCTTCAATTCAATATTTTATGCTTAATGCTAATGTTTTGCTTATAAGAGTTGTTTAAGTTTAAGTAAAGTATAAAAAAAAATACCGATAAATATAAAATACAATATGTACTCTACCTTTCACCTACGTACATTATTCAACAAACTCTATACTCTCTTCAAATACACATACTTATTACACCGCAGACAAAAACTTTCGACTGCCCTCTTTTCTCGCTGCACCACACGCACGTCCCCTCTTTATCACACTTACTCGCTCTCTTTCGTGGCACAAACGCTAGTTCTCCTACTGGCATCCAGCTCCCAAAGCAACTGATTAGACTATCCCCTCTAGCTGTTGTTGTTGATGTTGCTGTCGGTATTTTCTCTTCTCTCTGTTTAATTTCGTCTTATTCGTGTTTTTGCCACTGTATATATATATGTACATATACATCTATACATGTATACACCAACGACTACAGTGGCGATGCGAATCTGGTTCAAGCGCGAACGTAACTATACAAACAATAATAACGACAGCAGGACTATGGAATGTCGCATGGCGGGCGCTTGAAATTTTCTGCATAGATCAATCCTATTTGCTCGCAACTCGCGTTCTTTTTTTCTTCTTTTTTTATATTTGTGTATATGAGGATTTTCGCGATGCGTCAGCGCCAGTATATGTATACCATCGGCCTTGGCTGCCTCGAAATTCGAATTACATTCGATATATAATATATTTTTTATTTCTTTATAGATATTTGTGAATTCGGTGTAATGCAGTTTTTCGTTTCAAATATAGTATATATTATACATATACATATATAAAGCGTAACTGAAATTTATGTATATATTGACACAATCGGCTAAAAAAAATACAGGGCTATTTTAAATAAAATTTATTTGCAGCTTATAAAAATCCCACGCTATATCCACACGCCGCGTATATACTCTGCGTGCGCGTTCGCGAATTCCATTCATCATCCATTCCAACGTAAAATTCACTACCAAAACATTCGTTGCTCGGCGCTTTCGAAAACATCCCAAAACCCTGCGTAAACGTTGTCCCCATCCTCTCCCGTATATTCGCCATCAACCTAAAATTCGCGCAAACAGCAGCCTCCCTACTCTGAGAGGCGCAAACATCGGGAATCGATTCTCTTAAAGGGATACTACAGCATCGTCCTAGGGGAAATTGCGAATTCCCGCGTTGTTTTCGCAGTGAGCGCCTGAAGCTTTTCTCACACTCACACGTTTATGCGTGAGTAAGAGAGGGAGAGAAAGAGAGAGAGAGAGGGAAATGGGCAAGGCCTATACGCGAATAATGTTACATTGCGCCAGCGCTGATAAAACGCGCTTGCGCGCTAGAGTCTAGTCTTTCTCGCGTTTTATCGTAGAAAAATCGCTGGGAGGTGAAAAAGGGAAAGAGAGAGAGAGAGAGAGAGAGGGAGTTTGAATTTCATTTTCGAGTGTTTGTTGTGTTACGAAGGGGAATTGGAAAACTTTTAAAGCTGGTGTTTGAGTTTTTTTTTTTACCGAAGGGAGAAGGAAAACGAGGAAGTACAATTACCTTCGGAAAATGTTTATTTGCTGTATGTATATGGCATTTTCTGGATGAATCGTAATATCGTAAATATAATGTTTTCGGATCGTAGAATAATGCTTCGGATTTGTATATTACGCGGGAGGCTTGTATACGTCAAAGAATTTGACTATGAACATAAACCGAGCTGTTTGTAAATGTAAGTTCGTCGCTTCACATACGGTATACAAATGATTCATAATATTTATATTATTGTATATTTACGCGTTTTGGATACTAACGCTTAACATTTTTACTAAATGTTTTAGATTACTACATAATTGGAGCCAAAATTAGAAGTTTTCACGTACGGAAAATATTTATCGTTAGTTTTTCTATATACAACATATACATTCAAACGTAAAGGATCACGTTAACGCTATTTCTCTGTATTTGCATACATTTATTATTTGCCTGGAAAAACGATAATCCAAAGTACTCTATACGTCTAAACCACCCAAATTTCCTCCCTTCTCTCTCTCTCTTTCTCTCTCTTGAAAACAATTTCCCTCTTCTCTCCTGCACTCTCAGCCATCCCCGAAAATATACTCGTGCGGCGTTTCGCCCAAAGTAACCCGACACTCCCCCCCTCTGTCTCTCGTTTTCTTCGGTCCAAAACGAAGCCACAAAATACTTTTCGCATTACAAAGATAAAGGGCCGAATCGCGGGGGCAAGTCAAGAATAGCGATAGTCGAGACATATATACATATATACACATACCCACACACTGACAGACTCGTCGCGTTCACTCTCTCTCTCCGTGGCATTGTAAAATGTAAACTACTCTTGCGACGTTGTTGCTACTACTCTATTTCTAATTTGAATGGTCGCGGGTACACTGCGACGTATAAGTATATACGATGCATTATTTATTTGCTGTATACGCATACATGCATGCACGGGGTGATTTTTGGTTTTTGTATATATATATATGTAGGAGGAGAAAGAGGACAGAGGATGCTTTGCGAGTGCGGAGGAAAAATGTGTGTCTCGCGTGCAGAGACATAGTTTGGGTGAGGTTGTGTTGTTGTTGTACAGTGCGATAGCGTGGTACAGGGTAGTTGGATGTGTGTATGTGTATGGGTTTTTTTTTCATGGAAGCCGAGGGTGTGTAGCGCAGAGTGTTTTGCATTTATATACTGAGGATTTGAATTCGAAGGGTGTTTTAAGGCTGGTGGGAGAAGTGATTTAGTGGCGTTTAATGTAAACTTGGGTGGTTGAAAGGTATAGCAGGAAGTTTATACTTACGGGCTTCGTTATATCATCGTTTCCGTAGTGTCTTAGGTTTTTTTTATTTTGGCTTGAAATATATATTTTCTACCGATTATTAGGAGACATATTCGTATGTCTCGAGTGGATGGATTTTATGTTTTTTGTGACACATCTATAATTATGTTCAACCAAAGATTTATTTAATCAAGTGAAAAATTGAAATTCCCGTTTTTATTGCCACCTGAAAACTATAAAATTTATAAACCCTAAATTAAGTTTTCCACAATACTTCCATAAAATAACTTATATAAAAGCGTCCTATATAATATACCTTCCACCCACTTTACGATATTACCAGCCAACTATACCAAACAAACCTATCACACCACCACCAGCGTCGCGTCGCCACACCTCGCGACTTTAAAAACCACTCCCTCGCTAATATATATATACATTCTCACCTCCTCGCGCTTCATAAAAATGACTTTTTTAATCAACCGCGCGTCTTGCCCTCAGGATTTCCACTTCGCGTGCGTATACTTCGGAATTGAAAAGTGGGATTATAATACTACTAACGCATCTATATACACGCACAAATACACACATCTTCGACCATCGCGAAAACTCCGTTTCAGCAGTATATATAGCATATACAGTAGCAGCTGGCTAATGATAAATCGCCGCGCGCGGATTTGATTGCAGCCATTCAGCAACGCGGTCCACAAGAGCCGCGCCCGCGTGAGATCCGATTAAGAAATTTCGCTCGCGACGCCGGCTATATTAGGATAATTCCGTGCGATTCGATTCATTAGCGAACGAGCGAGCGAGCACGGCTCTAGAGAATTAGCTTTCGTCTGTAAGCGTGTGTGTGTATATATATCGGCAACCGTGTGTGTATACGGATAGCTCGCGGGAATATAACGAGAAAAGTCTATTAATTGAAACGCGAGCGGAAGTGAGTAGCGTATAGCGGAGAAGAGTGGAGAGGTGTATATATATAGATATGTACATTATACCGTGCTGTCGAACTTTAATTAAGAACTTTTCGGCGCGGATAACCGAATTTATAGTTCCGTAAACATTGCGAGCAACTGTGCTCGCCAGTGTGTATGTAATAATAATTGCGCTCGCTTTCAGCTATGTATGTCTCATGTCTCTGTTGTATACGTATCTATACACACGTATTATACATATACGTATATGTAAACGTACGCTTCGTTCGTGCAAATATTCAATGGCGCGATTGTCGTCGTAAAAACGGAGCGGAGGTAAACAAGCGCGTATACGATTACAATTCAAGCTATATACATATGTACTTCCTACTCGTTGAAAAATACAGCGCGCGCCTGCCGCGTAAAACTGTTGTCACCCGTTACACGAACAAAAAATAAACAAAAATAAAAGTTGCGAGGTATATATTCCCTAATGGAGCATAAAAGCACTATACTCGCGTAATCGAAAAAGCGTATATAGATACAAAAAGACCTATAATCTGACGATAATGATGTTCCTGAAGTTTGCTCGTTGCACTTACTCTATATACGTACAGTAACCTCATTTACACATCTCGACTATATACACGCGTGTATTGCCGGAAAATCCACTCCCTTGGTCGTTCGGTAACGTATACAATTTTCGCATGAACTTGCATCAACACATCGTGTGTATATGTATATATACATATAATACATGTCACTGACCTCACACGCGAGATTCAGATCGGCTGTTTTGTAATATACGCAGCCGCGGTGCACATATTCGATCGATCCCACGCGACGTGATTCCATTATGCGCGCGTGTCTGTATTTATATACATATATAGGGAGTGGGCGCACAAAAGAAAAGAGAGAGAGAGAGAGAGAGAGAGAGAGAGAGAGTGAGTGAGGCTCGCCGCAAGCTTTCCCAGAAGCACTTTATCAACGATTGTGCGTGCGCGTAGAGCAGCGCTGTGAATGCGCGCAGTGAAGTTATATACGAGAATGAGGGAAAAATGAGATGAGCTGCCCGAGAGAAAAAGCCTTTGACGCTGTATAACTGAGGTGCAGTCTCTCTGATATCGCGATAGATTAGGGAGTATATGGAATGAGTGATATATAGTATATAGAAGGTGTATATTATGATGGGATTCGATGGTTCGAGATTATAGAGTAGGATAGAAAAGGTGTGGTTTGTTGAATGCGTATTGATGAAAGTGGTTTTAATATGGTAGGTAGAGTTGGGATGGGAAGTTTGATGAACTTGGGAGTTCATTATATATTTTCTATAAAATTATCACCAAACTAAAACTGATACCGCACATATAAATGGTGCGTGTTTTCAATATACCAATGATTCAACTTTATCAATTATTCGATATAACGATAAGCAAAGCTATAAGCTCCAACCCATACCTTTCTTCTTACCTTTCCTTAATCCAAAACTTGTCCTAATCTCCATCCGATCGCCGTAGCGATTTTTCTCCTTGATATTCAAAGTAATCCTCACCCCGAGATACCCGCAGAACGTTCACGCGCGTGTATATATATATGCATACGACCAAACAGGTTTGCGTATAGCCTCTTATCAAAATCCCTGACCCGGAGCTTGCCCTCCCCTGTTGGTATCTTAGTGTGTGTGTGTATATATGTATACCTTATAGCTCTACCCACATACATACATATATATGTATATACAGGCGCGATCGCAATCGAACGCGAAGGCTGAGCATAATAACCCGGAATCAAGGTACACACGGGAGAGAAAGAAGGAAAACGCGCCGGCGAACCTGTTTCGCCCGTATATATACGCCGACTTGTTTTTCTTCCCAATGTATATACATATACTCTCTTGGTTAATGTATATATATAGGTATATATATCGACCAGCTTTGCGCGAGTTGTTGTGTGAGACGCTTTTTCTTTTGGTAAGAGTATACGGGGAGTGACGTGTCGAGGTTATGGATACTGAAGGTGTTGGTAGTACGCCCAAGCGAGTTATTTTGGGGGCTATAGTATCATATATATATATATGATGTGTATACCTATATGTATGTGCACTTGTCGCTGTTTGTTTTGAGACGGGAGTCGGTAGGAGTGGCTGAAACGTTGATGTGAACGCATGTATGTGTATATGTACTTATGTGCGAAAGGAGAAAGAGAGAGAGAGAGAGAGAGAGAGAATGTAATGTTGTGTGAGTTGAAGTTATACGAGTGTATGGTATGCGTATAGTGATAGGCTGTGCGATGGTTTTTTTCTTTTTGTTTTAAAGAGGCGAAGTATAATAAGGGATATTACTGGAATGGATTTATCTTGCGGCTATACGGTTAGCGAAGTTTATAGCGGTGGTTATTAGCCGGCGTTTTCGTGCAAGCTAAATAGACGCAATTTAGAATCTCCCTCTCTCTCTCTCTCTCTCTCTCTCTCTCTTTTGATATTATTGTGATGTTGTGCCTAGAGCAATTAAGAAAAAAGAAATGGTAATTTTAATTGGAAATATTCTTGAATTAATTTAGTCAGTCGCGATAATAACAATAATTCTCGCGAGTATGTGTGTGTATATATATATTTATATTATGCGCGAAGGAAATATTATAAAATTCATCAGGAATATCTTTATTATAAGCTGAAATGGTGAGGCACGAAGCTTATGCATATATGTACGTATGAATATGTACAATGAAATGACAGGCAAATGTATATCAAGTTTTATATAAAACAGGCTTTCCCGACGAGTAAATAAAACGTGATGAAGCGGGCGCGCGCTTTATTTACGATATAAATAAAGCTCTCCTGGTATTTTGCAGTATTCGGCAGTATATAATGTTGATAGAATAAATAATAATTCGTGCTGGATTATGAAATGATTGTACTGCTCCTCCGCACGCCTTGAAGTTTGTTTCTTGAATAACACAAAGAAAATTATGTGTATATACATATATATATATATATGTGCAAATCTCACAAAAGCTGCGAAAAACTTGGAAAATTTTTTTTCGACACCTTAACCACGAAGGGTATCATTATTCTGGAACAAATAATCAATTGTTTAAAAATGATTAAAAGTAGTTCTAGTTTAGTTCTAAATCATTCCACTAAAAACAACTTAATAAATAGTTTGGAAAAAAGAAAAAAAAATTAAATAGCGAGAACTTTCCAGATCTTTTTTCAGAATTAGAAAATGTTGAATTCTTCAAAAGCTACGTGAGTTTGAAGTTAAGCCTAAAATACACGTGATCAATGGCTGCGACAATAAATTGTTGACCTTTTCACACCGTTTTCCTGAATATTTGTGTATTTTAAGCTCAACTTCAAACTCACGTAACTTTTAAAGGGATCAGCATTTTTTAATTCTGAAAAAAGATTTGGAAAGTACTCACTCTTTAGTTTTATTTTCTATTTCTTCATATTAAGTTATTTTTGGTCGAATAATTTAGAACTAAACTAGAGCTACTTTTAATCATTTTTAAACAATTGATTATTGTCTCCAAAAAAATGATACCCATCGATGGACTTTGTTCAACAACAGATATCTTTTCCAAACACCCTAACCAAGAAGAGAAACCTAATTTGGAAGGTGTCGTCGAAAAAATTTTTGGGTCCATTTTTCGAAGTTTTTTGCAGGGTTTCTGAGATTTATATATATATAAACGAAGTTTTTCACATGCGAACTCGTTTGAATATAGAAGTGCATGACCGCGTAAAAATATATAGAAACGAGGTTAGTAACAATTGTTGCGGAACGATTTTCTACAAACTGTCACCTGTCTTATACGTGATGTCGATAAAAATACTTTTGTACAGTGATACGTTCGATTATAAACTTTATACGTGTTCGATAGTTTCTATATTTAAAACTTTGGTTCACTTATTCCATTCCAAACGTCGTCTTAAAGTTTCCATTGTTATATATTGCTTAATTTTACCACAATGACTGTATACACTGTCATTTATTTTCACAAACTAATACAAAAACATGTATTCTTTTCCAATTTTTCCATTACCGAATTCAAATATTCCATCCTATTAGAACTTCGTACACCAATTCCAACCAATATTCCACATCATTGGTTCCTCAAAGAAACCTTCTCTGTGCTATCGTATCCACAACTCCCATAAATTTACCCCCGAACCTGCATTTAAATACATATATATATCCCTCTCAACAAACGCGACAATCGACCCAAAACACTGTGCGGCGTGTCGCTGCACGTGCGCGCCGCCCTAACCAGCACGTGCACTGCATCGATTAGCGAAAATCGTCTATATATACCCTTATACATACACGCACAGAGACACACGCATCACTACCCTTCGGGAACACACGCGTGTGTACGTGCGCTTAACTGTCACGGGTGTATGTTCATTAACGCCTACGCGTGAGAGGAAGAGAGAGAGAGAGAGAGGAAATCTTGGCTTTGACGAATCGAGTTTCGAACTCTCGAGCTCCCAAGGACGCGACCCTCTACGATGTGCCTGCCTGAACACGAGCTGGATATAGAAGGAGGAATTCCTCTCGTGAAACTATGTGGAGACGCGTGGACTGCCTGCGTACGTGCGTCATGTGGAGCGGAGAGACATGGTGGATGTATATATTAGTTTTTCAAAAGGGATTGAGGTTTTGGGAGAATAGATTTAGAGAGTGTTTTTTTGCGACGACGTTGATGATTAGGTGTGGATCGGAAGGATTAATTGGGTCAACCAGGATTCGGTGGGATGCTTAGATTTTTCGAAGTATATAAGCAACTTCATCGAAATTTCCAAATAGTATAAAATAAATTTTTTAAGATACCTACAAAACTATAGGTTTTATTGGTTATTTGGTTCATTTTCAATATAAAAAAAAATTAAGGACATGGTAAATCTGGTGGAAAACTTTTTTGCGGATATAAAAACTTTATTTCGAAAAAATGTCAAAAAATAATCATTTTGAAACATTAATTGTATTATTATGGAGAGTAGCACAGCTAATTAAAAAAAAAAGAAGAAACAACAAAATAGAACCACAGAACAAGACTTTCTACTTACTTTTTACCGGATGGAAAAATATCTGTATATTAAAAAATGACATGACCTCAAAAATAATAAAATACACAAAATTCTGGAAAAATTAATTTATGTTTGCGCAAAAAAGCTTGATACCAGACTTACAATGCTTATATTTTTTACGTATATTTAGGATGATTCTAAGAATCAAAAAAACTTATTTATTCAATGTCCTCCATAAAATTTTTATTTTCTTTTTATATTCAGTTGTTAATTGTATTTAAAAGTATAGTTTGTACTTAAAATTTATAATTTTTTATACAATTATTTATTGTTTTGGCCGTACATTTAAAATTTGCTACCCATATTTTTAATACACACTATACTATTATTAAGTTATATTTATAGCAGTATATCAACAATATCAGATATGCAGACTGTCTACGTAATACTTGACCGTTACTGATTAAACACCAATACTCCCAACGAAACCGGTAACTTCCAAACCTACAAAACAATTCATCCATTTATAATTAAACCATCAATACCCACCATACATTAAACCCCATCCGAAGCCACTACTATATTTGCTATTGTATATATAGAGATCTACTAGCCGCATAACATTATAGCCGCTCGTTTTTGAAAATTCTTCGACGAAAATCTCATTACTCCGCTCTCTCTCTCTTCCTCTCTCTCTCTCTCTCTCACGTGCGCGCGGAGGCGTAGTTGTGTTGGTGTTATTATTATTATTATTATTATTATTATTATTATTATTACGGCATCTAATGCAATTGCGCGCCTGTACACTTAGAAGCAACGGCGGCAGCGGCGGCTAACGCGATTTCGCTCTAATGTGCTTTCGCATATATCGCGCGTGTGCGCGAGCGCGTGGATGTATAATACGCGTGTATATATACCGTGCATAATGCGATGTGGTATATATAAGGAGAAGTTCGTATATATACACACATACATACACACACACATATATCGAGAAGGCGAATTCTGTTGCGAGTTTTATGCATGAGTCGAGGGAATTTCGAAGGCTTTTAGAGGTTGCGTAATAAGGTTTCTTGTATATTATATAAGTGTTATTTATGTTTATATATTTTCAAATTTATGTGAAGTGACGATATATAATAAGGCAATGTTGTTGAAGTAATTTTAATATGATATTTCAATGCCAACGTAGAATAGAGGGTTTGTTGTGGGTGGATTTTGTTATGTAGAAAAAATATTTATATTAAATTCTTCATCTTATTGTGCAGAGGAATCCTTATACATTACATTAAAGTTTTTTTCCTTTCATTAATATATCAACCTAACAGTTTAAAATATATTTTCCTCTAAAACCTACATCTTACATATATATATATATATATATTATAGCTGTTCCCGAAGCTCATCGAACGTTTTTGAAAATTTACTCACGCGCGAACAGGTTAATCCGGTACTCATAACTTCATCCTTCCCCATTCACACATACATATATACATAACGATACCATTCGGAACCAGAACAGCAGACCGTACCATACACTCCCCCTCCTTTCCTATGATTCACGCACCAATCCCTAAAAATATATATACACACACACACACACAAACACACACATCCAAACGACAACCCACCTGCGCACGCGTGGCTATATAATGCAAAAAACCCAAGCTACCTCCTTCCCTCTGAGAGGCACTCGCACGCTGCTTGCGTCACACACGCGTAGACTCGCTAATGCAGTCGCACACCGTGGTTCTCTCTCTCTCCCTCTCTCTCCACACGACATGTATAGATGTATATACATATACGGGTTCTTATAAGAAGAGGGGAAAGACCCAGAGTGCGAGCGAAGGAAACGAGACGAAAAGAAACGAGAGGTATGGCCACTTAAAAATTCCAAAGGCGCGGACCGTCGTAAAATCAGGTGCAGTCTTCGACCGTGTGTATATATATATACGTATACGCACACATATACCTACACACACACGCACGCACCCATACCCACATATATATGTACATATATATACGAATGCAAGGAAGAAACCATACATATGCAGATGTGCGGGTTCTCTCTTGCTCTCTCTCTCTCTCTCTCTTTCTCTCTTTCGCGTTCGTGTATAATTATACTCGTGTCGTTGCGCGCGCGCGCGCGCGGGGCGGCGAATGGCTTTCGTGCATGCATCATGCGTGCGCGTCGATGATGCTCGCGGCTGTTTTCGAGTTTCGCGGAATATACAATAAAGGGGGAGAGGGGCAGAGAACAGCTCCGAGGGAGTTTGATCGATGTAAAGGTAAAGAGGAGGGGAGGAGGAGGGGAAGCTTCAATTTTGGCGGGAGGTATTACGAGAGTCGAAGTTGTTATTGTTTATGGGATGGGATGGTGGTTTTAGAGGGGGAATTTGAACTGTTCGAATGGCGCGTGTGGGTGAGAGAGTGAGAGTATGATTACGAGTACTTCGTATAAGGAAAGTTTGTATATATACGTATATATGTATAGTGTTTGAGTGTTTCAGTATGAGGAATACTTGTTGCT
This sequence comes from Torymus tubicola, assembly GCA_035583055.1. NCBI lineage: Eukaryota > Metazoa > Arthropoda > Insecta > Hymenoptera > Torymidae > Torymus > Torymus tubicola. Next base: position 83 of record JAWWEQ010042912.1, on the reverse strand, counting down.
AATTGAGCCTGTAAGGCTTCGTTTATCTTGTTAAAAATAAACATGTCAACTTCGTATTGTGGATTAAACAGCATTGAAGAGGA
>JAWWEQ010042901.1:0-17679 GCA_035583055.1 Torymus tubicola | reverse complement strand
TAAGAAAATTTTACAAAAAAAAGGTCTTTTGTGTTTATCGTGAAAAATGCTTCCCTGAGGAGTTATAAATTAATCAAAATCCGTCAAAAATGTAGAAAATGCTAAAATCACCAACTTCGACCCTCTGCCACTAAAAAAGTAGAAGTGAAAAAATCTGAAAAAATTCAGGGAGAACATATGGGATGGTTACGAAGCGATTTAGGTGATCTTAAAAGAAGAAAAAATTTTGACCTCTCGATTCACCAGAGAACTACCCATATATATATGTATATGTATGAGTGATTCTCTATCTAATCGAAAGGTCAAAATTAAAGAAGAAGGAAAGAAAAATCGTCTAAAACTTTATGAAAATGTTTTATTTTGTGTATCTGATGCTAGTAAGTTTTTTTATATTTTTTTTAAATTACTGTTCTCTAACTGTCTTAAATCAAAATTCAGAATTATAGCATTTTTAAATCCTCACGGAAGCATTTTTCAGGATGGTCATAAAAATAATTTTGAGGATTTAAAAAAAAAATCAAACTGGATGAATTTTGTAAGTTCAAAAAGGAGCGTTAACGATTCTATGATTCGAAATTACGATTTTTTTTACAATAAAAAGGTATCTCCATGATATTTTCGGTGGAGATAGCCCAGATCGATATTTTAACTTTTAAAATTTTATGTTCATTTGTGCATACGTAAGTGAAGAATATACGTACTACTTTGTAAGTATTTTTTCTCCCGCCGGGCCGAAAGTACCACATTCCCGCCCGGCTCCGAAACGGGAATATGGCATTTTCGGCCTCGGTGGAGGAAAAATAGTAACGCTCCTCGTGCGTAAAATACTATTATTGAAAAACTAAAAAATTTTACAAAATAAAACTTTGATTGGTCAAAGGTGTAGTTTACTTCCCATAGTGTACAAGGAGTTGTGACTTCTTTCTATCGACTAATCCACAATCCCTTGTAAAATAAAACTTTTAAAATTTTCTTTCAATTATCGTGAAAAATGCTGGCCTGGTGAGTTATAAATTAATCAAAATTAGAAAAAAATGCAAAAAATACTAAAATTCGGAATAGTTTGAAAATATGAATTAAAAAAATCTGAAAAACTTTACCAGCATCTGAAACACAAAATAGAATGTTTTCACAAAATTTCAGGATAATTTTTTTCTGGCACTTGTAATGCGTACCCGATTCGCGTTCGAATTTCGCGCGCATCGCGTGAGCGCCCGCGCGCAAGTACGATTCTCGGAATCAAGACGCGTACCGGGACCGTCGTAATACCGCGAAGCTGCCTCTAAATTCGGCAAGTCAGGGCATCCATCTTGACTTGCTGTACTGCGAAGTATACAACTGTTCTGTGCGCGCTTCGCTCTCTTCTAGTTTTTTGTCGCGCCCGCGTTACGTGTTAGTGTGTGAGTGTGAGTAGTGGAGGCGCGAGAGCCCCTCCCCCACACAACGTACGTCGGAGAGAGAGAGCGAGCAAGAATACCGTGAATATATAGCTATACGCAGTGTGAACCACCAGGTGCGAGCGAGCCGGTGTAAACAGCAAGTGCGAGAAAGAAAGAGCGAGCGAGCAGCCAGCGACTCCGAGAGAGAGAGACAGAGAGAGAGAGAGAGAGAAAGAGAACAACGAGACGTCGTCTTCCTCGCAAAACTCGGTGAGTTTTTGTGCGTTCTCCTCGCGGTTTTTTGTAAAAGGCTTGCACGGCACACTCGCCGCATTTAACGCCCGTTCGCAATCAGAGCAGCTTCACCGGGTACTTGGCCGTTGTGAATTTGAAATCAACAGTCGCGCGTGAATCGTAAAATCTATTGAATTGTGTATCGTCATTGTATTCACGTTATTACTTGTTTTAATACATTTGTTAATCATTAGTAACTCGTCGCGTTGTTTATTCGCGCGACCTTCGTATTCAACCGTCCTTTTCCCGAATACCGCCGCCTCCGCGGGCAAACGATTCGCCGGTCATTTGCAGCTCTGACTAGCCGAACACGCGCATTTCCCCTTGCGTGCGCGGTGATTAAAGTCGACGTCCACATTTATTTCAGAAAGCAGGGTGCGTTAGCACCTTGCGTTGTTTACAGGCGTTACCGGAGGCGCATCCCCCGAGAGGTCAGATTTAGATTGACTCCCGCAGCACCGTGTACTAGGGCACGAGCTTCCGGGACGATTTAAATAATTTAACCCTATTACAAAGTTTGATTTGATTCGATTCGATTTCACAGAGAATTATTCATATATGTTTGTTTTTTATTGTATGCATAAAACAATATACCGTTACTATTTTTAAAAAAGGTATATAGAAAATAAAATCATTTTAAGGAGAGTACTGCTCGATTTCGATTAATAAAATTGTAACAAACCTTCTGTGACTTTGACGAAAACTTGTGATAACAACACCAGCTCTGCTAGATGATTGAGGTACATCATGTTGATATGAAGTTTGTTGGCCAAATGCATTCATTTCACAATCCTGAATAGATCGTCGACTTGTCCAATAATTCTGAAATACGAAATAAAGTTCACTGAAAATCTCAAAGTGGATTTGTTCTTTAATGTCAGTCATAATTTCTAAAAATAATTAACTTAAAAAACTAGTTGATATTCATGTTCTTGAGTTAATTATATGTTTAGAATATCGTCGGTTTGGTAAAAGAAGGTACCACTTCAGAATTCGCTTGAAGAAGGTACCATCTCCGAATCCGCTTGAAGAAGGTACCACTTCAAAATACACTTCAAGAAAGTACCAACTCGGAATCCGATCCAAGAAGGTACCAGCTCAGGAGGAGATTTTTTTTATTGAAATTTAAGTTGGCACGAGAGTAAATTCATTTACTTATATACTGTATTACGAAATTAATTTTTCATTAAAAATACAAAATAATTAATGATATTTTAAATTTTGAGTAGGAGTAAATTTTATATGTGTGCCTCTCAATTTGAAAGAAAATACTTACGTAGTAAATATCAGTTGAGTTTGCTGAAGTTTACAATAATTAGATGAAAGGATGTAACATGTATTTATTTCACTGAGAAAAAGGTACAGCATGTCTTACTAAAGTCTTGCAAAATATGATTTTATTTGGGTATAGCTATATTTTATAGTAAAATATGTAAAGAAATTTGAAGTAATGATTCCTATAAAATTCGTTTTTCAATGCAGTATTATATGATAAAATTTGAAAAGTAATACTTTAAATTATGGTGTAAAGTGAAATTTTCCATAGAATATTCCTTGCTGTACAAAAATTTAGTTACGGTTTTTCACGTATTATACATTTGAAATTTTTTTTCAAATTTAGAGGCACGCATACAAAATTTACTCCTACTTAAAATTTAAAATATCATTAATTATTTTGCATTATTAAGGAAAAATTAATTTCGTAATACAATGTATAAGTAAATGAATTTACTCTCATGCCAATTTAAATTAAAAAAAAATCTCCTCCTGAGCTGGTACCTTCTTGGATCGGATTCCGAGTTGGTACTTTCTTGAAGTGGATTTTGAAGTGGTTCCTTTTTCAAGCGGATTCTGAGGTGGTACCTTCTTGGCCCGGATTTTAAGTAGGTACCTTCTTTAAGGGGATTCTGAGATAGTACCTTCCTTTACCAAGCCGACGATATCTTTTCAGACATGCAAAGTAAAGACGGTGAGAAGTAGTATATTAAGTACAAAAAGACTATGAAATTACGATTTATGAATACAAAACTTTTATTTAAATATTACAGATAAGAATATATTAGAATATCAATTTAATATCTGATTAGAAGATAATATAAGAAATAATGCTCTGTTAGAGACTATGCAATAATATGTAACAATATTAGACAATAACAAGAAAAAACACGAAGAAGGAGAGTTACAATGATAAAGACGAAGAATAACCATAAAATTATTACCTTTATGTCAAGGACAAGTAGGGATAACTTTACACTAAAATAAAGATATATGAACAAAATAAAGAAACAATTATTATCGTCAGTGGTACTGATTTAGGTGATATAAATATTCGGAATTGCTTACATATTTTTAGTAATCAGAAAAATTATAAAAGTGGTAATGGTAATAGCATATAAGTAATCTTAACAAAATAATATAATTCAAAATCAATGAACGGTTCCTAAATTGTCTAAGATACCAACATTAGTATATTCGAATAGCTGTTTTACTGTATGACCTAGAGTTCACAATCTTAAATTGGAAATAAGTGAAAATAGTTATATACGCAACTTTACAGAAAAATTATGTATCGCAAATGACATTCAAACTCTTAATATAATGATAGAAATAATAAAAAATTATTCTTATATCGTAAACATGAGAATCCTAAGAATGAATTTTACAAATCTAAAATTATTACTGTAAAAAAGGTTACCAATTTGAAGAAATAACAGCTACTAATTTAGTAACACGTGACTTCTACAAGCTAATGCATTATTTTGAGTTTTTTAAAGTCAATAGTTTATTATTAAGATTATTATTAAATACACATGAAAAGACAGATGAATCCATACTTCTCTTGAATTTCAATAATCTTTTGCTATAATAATTTTATTCATAAAACATCAAACATAATTGTATTATTTCTTTCATTACCGTAAAAAATTGTATGAATTAATAATAATGTATTGATTCATTGTACGAATCTTTGATGGCATTAATTAATCGCAAAACTTGAATTTGTTCATAATTATCCGCAATACAATTATTATATCATTTAGCAGTAGAAAGGAACGCTATTGTGATAAACCGCCAAAAAAATTCTATTTTAGCAATGCTCTGAGAGCGATAAATAATTTTATTTCAGTGGTTCACTGGCAAGAATTCCATTTTGACAATACACTGAAGAAGATACTTTTTATATGGGGGTGAAAGTACTTTCAAAGAAAATTTAATGACGTAAATTCTTTATATTAGTAATAAAAATGTATGGCATTAAAATAAAAATTATATAAAAAACTTATAATCAAATAAATTTTTTTATTGTAAATATTTTTGTAATTGTAAATAAGTATATAATATTTCGCAATAAGTATTAAATTCTGTTAAATAAATATTAAACCTTTTAACGTAGCATTTAAATGAGATCTATTTCATTTGAAAATACCCTATAGTTACCCATTTTATACTTGACTGAACTGTAAGTGTACTATATTTATACATAAACTAGTCATTAGGATATAATTCAATAATTCAAAGATTATTTAAAAATTATTCCATATATATCAGTGCTATGATTAGAGAGAGCAGTTGTTTCTTTATTTGTAGTATTATTTATTAACGTAGATTACAAACATTATAAATAACTTTCAATCTAAAAATAACACACAATAAAAGAAATATAGAGACTTATATGATAAATAATTTTCTTGTTTTCATCAAAAGAAACAAGCGTTGTTCGATCATGACAGCTTATCTACGGAAATCTTGGCATTCGCCCTATTGCGGTCTAAGAAAAAACCATGGGAAACACCTTAGACCAGATTTAATGTTTATGTGAATTTCAATACCTCGTCAACTGTAGTCTTCTGGGAATAGTAGATGTTGGTAAACTATTTTCTTAAACGGCTGAAGGTTTGATGCCATTCTGATTGTCAGAGACCAACTTACAGAAAAGTACATGAATGATTAATGGATCTATTCTAAGGTTTCTTGTTGCCGTGTTAAACTAGCGAGTGAGTTGCTCTGCTAAGTAATCTGGACAATTACTATGTAGGATCTTGTAAATCAGCATGGACATGAAGTATTTCCGCCTTGAATTGATTTTTATCCATTCCACAGTGACAAGATACGGTATAATACGTTATATTAATTTTAAATCACAGGCAAATCTTATACACGAATTGAAGGTCATCTGAAGTGCTCTCTCTTCCTCAATAGTTGGATCATGAATTGCTGCAGTAGTCTATAATCGGATAGTTTAACGTTGATATTAACATTGTTCGGGTGCCCTTGGGAAAAATGTGTCTTGTGTCTTTTAGCTGATGCAGAGTTCCATAAATTTTCCTAAATCTTTGTCTGACTTCCAATTTCCAGGATAAATTAGACGTTAGGCTAATCCTCAGATATTTAACTGATTTTGAGAAAGGCACTTCCACTCTTTTAACTATATTCTTAAATGTCATTTCTAGGTTAACTTTGGTGGAGATGTTAGCATTTGTCCCAACCTTCGTTTTGCTGCTGTTAAATATGTTTGGACCATTTGCTTATTCTATGTATGTCTTCAGTGATCCTTTTTATTTCATTATTAAGATTTCTGGGATGGCAGGACTTAAAAGTCGTAATTTCATCGGTAAATATATTGTATTTACAGATTCTAAGAGTAAATATGAAAAAATAATGTAAATAGAAAAACGGAGAGGTCCAAGAACCGACCCTTGTGGAACACTTCGTCAATCCACTTGATGGCATTATCGGATAATGAAGTTTCTTTAAAACTTGAAGTAATTTAATATGTATAACCCTATGCTTTCAAGAAGTCGAAAAACATCGTAACCGTGACCTGTATTTTTTCAGGCGTCAATCTGGCCTTATCAAGAAGTCTGATAATAGAAGTCTGAGTACTATGATTTTCTCTATAAGCAGACTGATATTGATCAAAAAGTTTATGTTTCTTGACAAAATTGATAATCTAAGTCGCTGCAATTTTTTCCGTTACCTTCGATATAGAGCAGAGTAATGGTTCGAAAGTCCGAAGCTGTGGAAAGAGTTTTAACTTTATGAATAGGTTTGATAAGCGATTTTTTCCAATTTGACAGAAAGATACATGTCATAAAAGACAGTACAATAATATGTGTAATAATATTGTTTATTACGGTCCAACCATATTTTAGATTACGACAAGAAATACGAGAAGAAGAGGTGTTTCTTTTAACGATATCATATAAGCCCGCAGACTGGGGATTTACAGATTCAAATTTTTGTGCAATGAATGCTGGAAAAATGGGCTCATTGAAGTCTCGAACTGAGAAATCATTATCATTCTCAATATTTACTTCATTGTCACTGTTGAAGCAAAAACGATGATGCAGCGTGATGAGGTACTGCTCTACATGCAGTGTGCGAATGCATGCGTCTGTGTGTACCGCAAACCTCGATGAAAAATAAAAGAATTTTACGGAAACTTGAAACTTAGATGATGAACCCAACTTTAAAAAAATCACTTTGTTATTAACAATGTACCTTTTCTTTCTTCATTATAAGTTAAATTCCTTTAAGATCTTTATAAAACAATAAGTTACAAAACTATGATTTTTTAATTTTCTTTCAATTTTCTACTTTGTGTAAGAATACTTTTCTCGACATCTATTTTGATTTTTCCAAGGTGTCGTTGTCTACTACAGCTTTTTCCATTCAGATGACATCACGTCTCGTCTGACATCCTCCCTACCTGCGTAGTTGCAACTTTTCAGAAATTCTGAATCGATACTAAGGTTCCGATTTTTGACGGCAATTACATAGAGTAGCTTTCTTACAAGAATGCGTTTCTCAGCATAGTGAATACGCAGGCGGTCGATGATGTAGTTAAATTTATTTATTTGAAGAAATTAACATATTTGACATTCGGGAAGAAAACTACGGCAAGGCTTGGAAGACACTTGTCGAGATATATGAAAGGAAACGCATTATTGTGTTGAAGAATATGAACGTGATATTAGATATTACTTCAGCGGCAGCTGCGTTGTTTAAGGAAGTATCTCGCGTGGTACCCCCTTCGATAATAAAGGAAGGCTCACGACCCAGAAGGAAGATAACCTAATGGATCCGTGACGTGATGGCGGCTCCCAAGGTAATCTTTACGCAAATAAACTTGCATCACTGCAAAAGCGCCTCGGCGATTGTAGCCAGACACATGGCAAGGATGCACACATGTATATTACTCGTCCAAGAGCCTTGGATATACAAAACAAAGATTACTGGCCTGAGGGATTGCGGACAGCTGATATGCGGGAGGGTGGACAACTCTAAAGCCTGCCTATTGGTTAAGGGTCTGAGAGTGGAAGCCATAACCCAGTACTGCTTACCCGACCTAGCGATGGCTAAGTTTTGGTACAAAGAAGATAAAGGCAGTATGCGGGAAGTGGTTGTCGCTTCAGCCTACTTCCCATACGAATCAAACCTCTGCCCTACGGCGGAGGTCATGGAACTAATTAAATTCTGTAAGGATAAGGGGTGGGATCTGCTGTTAGGGTGCGATGCTAACGCACACCATCTGGCGTGGAGCAGCTCGGACACGAACAGCAGAGGAGAGAAGCTCCTGCAGTTCCTCTACACCACCAACCTTGACTTCCTTAACAGAAGCTGTAAGCCTACTTTCCAAAATAGTAATAGGGAGGAGGTCATTGACATCGCCCTGGCTTCGAGGAACATGGGGAACGCGATTACGGGATGGAGGGTCTCGGACGAGATCTCCATGTCGGATCATAACCACATAGTTTTCGAAATCAGGGGTCGCAGCACCGAATCTAGACTCTACAGGAATCCAACGAAGACGGACTGGGCCACCTACGTTGAAGAACTGGGGGCAGAGCTCAATTTGTTCCTGGGTAGATATAGCTCGATCACTGCAGGGAGGTTCTTAAGAACATCATCGTTAGTGCGTTCGAAAACAACTGCAGATTGCGCATGAAGCCAGTGCAAAAAAGAGACCCTTGGTGGAATCCCACACTGGAGACATGGAAAAAAAAACCAGAAGACTTTATAATAGATCTAAGAGAGCGAAAAATCCAGCCGATAGAGAAGCTTTTAGAGACGCTCAAAGGAAGTACAAAATGGAAATCGAAAGAGCCAAAAGCAACGGATGGAAGGATTTTTGCGAGAGCATGAGCAGTGTCTCTGATACAGCTAGATTGCTCAAACTTCTAGGACAACCAAAAACGCAAGGGCCAAATCTAATAAGACTTAGCTCGGGGGAATGGGACGAGAGGTTAGCACTAGACTGTCTCTTAGACACACACTTTTGCCAGCACGGGATAGTCACGATGGAACGCCATGAATTAAGGGCCAGCGGTGTAGATTGGGAGCTTGCGTGACGAATCTGCGCCGATGACCGAGTAAGATGGGCGGTATGTATCTTTGACCCCTTCAAAGCACCAGGAACAGATGGCATCTTTCCGGCACTGTCACAGAAGGCGCTTGACCTACTTGCCCCCATCTTAGTCAAACTCTTTCGAGCTTGCCTAGCGTATGGGTACATTCCCGAATGCTGGCAAGTGGCCAAAGTGGTATTCATGCCAAAACCCAGCATTGCACAGCACTCAAAGCCGAAAGACTACAGACCTATCAGTTTGACATACTTTGTCCTCAAGACAATGGAGATACTGGTGGACAGATATATCAGAGAAGAACAATTAGCAGCTCATCCCCTGCACGAAAGACAGCACGCCTATCAGACAGGCAAATCGGTGGATACCGCTCTGGCTGAGGCGGTGGCGTTCGTGAAAAAGGGGGTGAAGTGTTACATTGCATAGAGATCCCCACGGCCCTGGCCCGCAGCAATGCGGTCACCCTGCTCTGGATGCCGGGGCATGTGGGGATCCGGGGCAACGAGAAGGCGGATCGTCTAGCGGGAAGAGGCGCGCATCGGGTCAGAGTGACTTAGTGCTCGGTAGGCGTCCCGCCAAGTGAAATTAAGAGAATTTTCCTCCCTCACTTAATGAGGAAGGAAATACACAAGAAATGGCGGGAGTCGCCAGGATTAAGGCAAGCCAAAAGAATCTTATGTGACTCCCCGCCGGAACAATGGCTTCAAGAAATAAGCAAACTGAATAAGCTTAGGCTAAGAAGGGTAGTGGGCTGGCTTACGGATCACTGGTAGGTCAGATACTACCTCTACAAACGCACGATCTTAAGCGAGGGAAACTGCAGATGGTGTGGAGGGCCGGAGGAGTCAACCTTCCATCTCCTCTGCCGGTGCCCGGCCTTTGTGGGTACCAGGCGGAGGGTATGGGGGGAATGCTTCCTACAGCCCGATACTCTAAGAAAACAGAGCCTTCAGTCCATCTGCCAAGTTACAGAGCAGATGGACAGAAGGCTTCAGCGCAGCAGAAATTAGATTAAAGACAAAGACAAAAAGTACAACACAATGGGCGTAAGCCTGAGTGCCGGGCAGCACGTCTCCGAAAGGAGCCGCTTACCCGCTTGAACACACGTACATACATACATCTCGCGTGCTTGAACCGAAAGAACACTTGAATGTATTGGACGGATTAGGTGCAAAGGAAGACTATGCAATGATAATTTGTATACTCGAACGCGCGTTACCCTTTAAAATTCGAAAAAAGTGGGAGGTATGGTTGAAGCTGCATGAATTGCCTAAGTTAGAGAAGTTTTACAAATTAATAGGGGAGATGATTTTTCGTTTTTGTTCACTAGAAGCTAATAGCGCGCAGGACCGAAGACATTTCAATGCTAAACGAGTTCCGGAGACATCGCGTGACGCGAAGATGAGAAAGGATATCGACAACGTACGCATCTTAGTTACCAACCCTGTGTCCGTTTGTTCGCGTTACAAGGGCCCTCACTCGATATTCAGATGTCCTAGTTTTGGAGCGCTGACGGTACAAGAGCGATGAGCGCGATTTCTCTGCAATAAATTTTCCCAAATAGTCTTCACGCCAGTGCAAGTAAATCGATAGAAAAAATCTTAAATTTCGAATTTTCCAGTCGGGAAAAAATTGGTTTTTCGCGTGACCACTGTCTAGACTCGCCGTCGGATCACGTCATCGTGACTTATTGCGCCACTATCTCGACAACTTTTCATCCGATCTCGACGCGGATAATCTTATTGAACGTCTCTCTCTCTCTTTCTCTCTCTCTGGCAAAGGTGTGCTAAAAGGAAAATTATTAAAATTTGCATTTTCCGACTCTGGAAAATCGAGTCAAAGTCAGGCTACAGCGGGCCGTCGAACCGCGAAATTTACTGATTCCGGCTCCAGTTTCAAGATCAGCATCGGATTTTTTGCACTTTGCTGAATTGTGTTAAATTGTTCGTTCAGTTTTTTCTACTGAATCCCATCATGAAGATCATCTTAGAAGACCAAGCTGATGTAGGCAGATAAATTGCCAACTTTAAGAAAAATATCGAGAAAAAGGGCTAAGCTAACATAACCATCGGATCACTTATGCATTGTCAGGAGGCGCTTCAGGAATATTGGGTCTTGTTTATCAGCGCCATAGAGAGATTAAACGCAATCCAAAGGCAGCTATCTCTCCCTATTTCACAAAGAACCACTTCCAAAAGGCTGAAGTTGATTATTTCGATAACGTTACCAAAATTCGTAAAGGCCTTAGGCAATTAGAAGCCGCCTCAAATCCCTCGATTCCAAACCAAAACGCAGTAGGACCTAACATTGCTTTAGCTCAGCCTAAAAGCGCGCTAGCTCAGATTCAGTTACATACTTTCGACGATGATTTTCTAAATTGGTCTAGTTTTAAGGGTTTATTTGAATCTTTAGTGCATAACGATGCTACCATACCAAAGATTCAGAAGCTTCGGCAACTTTTATCGCATCTGATCAGCGAAGTCGTTGCAATGTTCGAAAATCTCCACATCAGCGCTGACGCATATGACGCCGCCTGGAAAAACCTCGTCAATGCATATGAGAATGAACATTTACTGTTGTTTAAGTATATAAGATACCTTTTCGATTACGCTCTAGTAAGTAAGGCTTCAGCTGCTGAGTTAAAACGCATTATTTCCGTTTTTAGACGTTCCAAACGAGCCTTTTCGGCTCTCAAGGTCTCAGTAAAAAACTGGAGCGATTGGTTTTGGTTTTTATGCATTGAAAAACTCGACAATGCAACCAAAATGTATTGGCAGACTTCGCTGACCAATAGCAAGGAGATTGCCACATTTAAAAAGCTCCTTCAGTTTTTAGAGAGTCGATTGCAAGCGCTGACCCTCACATATAGTTGTAACACTAAGACAGCTGTAAGCCCGAACGCATCTTCAGCCGTTCGGTCGACCAATAAAACGGTGAAGTCCGCTGTCGCCTGTCACACTTCTACGAATAGTTTACATAACAAAAAACGATCTTTCCGCTGTGCCAAAGGCCTTTCAGCCTACAACACCGTGATTTCCAATCAACCCACCGCTTTTCTCGGAACCGCCTCGGTGATAGTAGAAAATTAAGAAGGTGAAAGCATGAAGATCAAAGCACTACTAGATCATGCAGCGGAATCTTCTTTTCTATCTGAGCGCATTACGCAACTTTTACGTGTGAAACGCCCCAAGACTTCGATCCAGACTGCCGGTCTTGCAGGTACTCCCACTGGCGAAGCAAGATCGTTTACACACCTGAAGCTACGATCACCTCAACTCAATAGCTTCAAGCTTCAATGGACAGCACTCCTTGCAAGAAAATCGCTCGTAGATGATGGAGTCATTTAGAAAGCCTCAACCTAGCTGATCCCGAATTCTCGTCTTCCCATCGCTTAGACGCTATTCTCGAAGCGGACGATTATGGCGCGTTGTTAACTGGACAGATCAGATTCAACTCTCTTAACGAACTAACCGGGCTTTCAGCAGTCTTCGGCTGGATTATAGTAGGTTCTTCAGGTGACCAGACTGAACAGTCAAACTCGAGTTCGATTTTTCACTGTACCACGTCCTCGTTTCATGATCAACTCCAGATTCTGGGAGGTAGAAGAGGTTGTCTCAAAAGCCCCAGTGTCTCTTCATGATCAGTATTGTGAGAGACAGTTCGAAGTCACTCACTACAGAGAACCTGACGGTCGCTACGTCGTTCGTCTTCCAACGAATAAGGACGACTCAATCACTCTAGGCGATTCTCGTAGGATACGATGCAATGCTTTCTGTCCACTGAGTGCAAGCTCAGTTAAAATCTGCTGTTGCGCGAAAAATATGTCGCGTTTATGGAGAAATACTTTTGATTAGATCACATGAACCAAGCAGAGCATCCCAGCAATCGTGCGATTTTTTACCTTCCTCATCACGCATTTTTTCGCAACCATGATCCTGATGCATCAGAGTTGTTTCTAACGCTTTTTCAAAGTCATCCAGTGGTTATTACCTGAATGATAAGCTTCTAGCTGGATCCAAACTCCAGTCAGAGCTCTGGGTAGTTCTGTCAAGGTGGAGGATGTTCAAATTTACATTTTCCGCAGACATCGTCAAGATGTTCAGGCAAATAAAAGTACATCCTACGGATCGCGATCTTCAGAGAAACTTGTGGAGAGGCAGTCCTGCGTCGGAAATCGCTATTCCAGTTGTCAACGAATACGTACGGAACAGTGCCAGCTCCGTTTCTCTCGTAAAGAGTACCTTTACAGCTCGCGAAAGACGAAGAGTCACGCTTTTCCTTAGGTGCTCAGACTATTCGCTTGAATTCATAAGTAGATGACATTTTCGCAGGAACTGACCGTTTCCAGCAAGCGCCAAGAAAAGTGCGACCGAAAAAATCCCATTTCGGTGGACTTATATGGGTTCGTTCCCAACTGAAAGTCCTGCACGAGTGCCAAACGTAAGCTCCCTAACAGCTCTTGGTGTCTACGGTAGTCTCCCTCACCAGTGAAGAGACAATTACCGGCCAATTACGTCAACTAGCGACTGGGCCATGTACGTCAACCTTGGACCTTGGACCGTCATAAAAGCCTTAGTGCCAAATGACAATGCACGGCATACCCACTCCACTCCTCTGGAGGGAATGAGGGACAACTTTTATGTTGTCCTATATACCGAGGATAATATCCTATGACGATTGCCGAAACTCTGAACGAGGGTCGTACACTTGTCTATAATGGCAAAGAGAGACAGCATTAATCATTATATGATTGTCCTTGAGAACCAAACAGCGAGCCTTTACGCGCTAGTGTATAGGCCGCGACTGTATAGGGAGCCCGATGGCTCATGCTTGTAGAGCGTGCAGACCCTAATGCGTCGAGTCATGAGGCCATGGTACGGTGGACTCAGTGGCTGGATAACTTGATTGAATTTACGCGTACATGTAAACAAGTGCAAATGCCGTGACTTTTATCGATGTATGAGTTCTACTACCATTCAGCAAACGAAGCACTGCCACCGAATTTGTTGGTAGATAAACTTACAATTGGTTCTCTACCACTATTGAGACACCAAGACATTGCTTTATTCAAACAGACGCTTGCTTCAACACAACATTACTAACCAATAATATTAAGTCTACTAAAATAACTTCTAGAATTGCAAGCTAATATCAGCAAATAAAAGACAATTTAGGAAACCAAAAACGTTTGAACGCTGTCTGTTTTCTGAATAAGGATTAGCCTCAATGTGGCAGTGGATACCAGGCATTGACAGATGGTAAGATTATCTGGATGCCGTCTCATGGGGACGGAAGACGGCGCGTTACTAGAATCGCCGCCATGCTACCGACATGTATGACTTCTAATCGGTGTGATGCCTATACGGCCCCGGTCTAAAAGAGTTTCGGTACCCGCTTCAGGGGCCTCCGATCGAGGTTAATCGATCTCCGATATGCAGTCTTTGATGCTTACGATACGACGGCAAGGGCAGAGACCGCTCCTATGTGCATATAATAAGCCACAACAGGACTGTGTAGGGGTGGTATGTGCCTTAGTGGCGGACACACCGCCCTAAGATGGAAAACTGCCTAGTACGCGCACAAAACATATCCCCAGCAAGCCTCCTCCCTTCAAAAAGAGATCGCGGGCATCTTCAAAGCAGGCCAATTCTCTCTCGGCAAATGGGCTGCCTCCACTAGCCACTTATTTGGCAGTTCTACGTCAGAAACGATTAAATTTTGTGACGAAAACGTCGTTTCGGTTCTTGGATTAAGTTGGAATCCTCAGAGCGATATCATCTCAATGAAAGTCTCTCCCTTCAGCTGTGATAAGACTCCAACAAAACGATCGATAGTGTCTTCCACCGCGAAGTTGTTTGATCCGCTAGGCTGGGTTTCTCCTATAGTTATAGTTGCTAAAATCCTAATTGGATTGCCGGCGCACAGAGGCGGAAAATGGACAAAATTTTTGTGACAACTGAATTCTCCATCAATTTTGAAATTTTTTTTTTAAATACTCATAATTACGTAGAGAATAATGTGTTTCTGCATAAATCCTGTTTACATGACTTAAAAAATATATATGTACCAAAATGTATGTGTAATAGTAAAATTCGAACTGGAGGATATACTATATGCACTTCAGATACGGAAAATTACTCTATATGTATGTATATATACATTGTCGATACCCGAAACTTTGAAGATCTAGAGTTTCTTTCGCCAGAGTTTAGTATGCTTGACTAAAGAAATAAACTCCCTCTCTGGGTGGAGGGTAGTAATACAAATCCTCAAAAGTACAGTTTCGTATCTATAGAAATTTGAGGACGCTCCTCAAAGTGTATTGTATTGTATTTCATTTATTGTCAAAGATATTTTATAAATATAAATAAGCATATAAAAAAATAACACAGTCATACTTAAGAATACTTTTAAAAATACAATCTTAGACATGCAGTAGAATACAGTCAATGACTAATTTCAGTCCCTTCAAATAATTCTGTTATTTGGAATATGACAGTCTAAACTTAAAGCTATTTAATACTGACCAGTAAGTCAAAAACTTAAAATAGTGATATCACAGATTAGAAATAAAGTAAAATAATATAAAAGACTAGAAATTAGATTGACTAGAAAACTCTATTATACCTATTAATGGTATGGTATATCACTGACATTGTCAGATCGTTAATACGTAAAAAATAAAACAATAAAAATAAAAGGTGAAAAATTTCACATACACTCTCGACTCTCACAATAATAAATACATTCATACCTATAAAACCGTGTATATGGGACAGTACAAAAAATAGTGTATATGCGACAATACATAAAATAAATTAACATAAATGACAATTAGAGAGTGGCTAATCTAGGTCAAAGAGATGCCTTCTCAGAGCGGTTTTAAACCTGGTGAGAGAAGACAAGTTTCTTACCTCAACAAGCAGGGAATTCCATAGGCGTGCACCATGTACTCGGAAAGATCTATCCCCAGTTTGGGTACACGTCTGGGGTATTGATAATTCTTTAATTTCGTCCCTAGAAACAACCCTGGCTACATACCTAGAAAAGAGACTTTCTAGATAGTCTAGAGTATGCATGCGCATGATCTTGTACATAAGTACCGCCATGAAATAATATCTCCTCGTATCAGTGCGCAGCCAACCCAGAGTCAATCTATGAGGCGAAATATGACTAAACCGTTCCACACCTAACACATATCTCACACTGAAGTTCTGTAATCATTGTATTTTTTCCCTTAGTTCTTGAGATGCATCAAGACAAACCACCGAGCAGTAATCCAGATGCGGGAATAGCAATGTAGTTACGAGACGTTTTCGCACACTCTCACTGGTATACTGACGGAAGAAACGGAGCGCGAACATTACTTTATTAAATTTTTTTGTTATGTAATTTACGTGCATTTTCCACAACAAATTCGCGTCCAATATAATCCCGAGATTAACAACGGTATCTGAAAATGGGATGCATGCTCCGTTCCCGAGGTCAATCGTTCTCGGCTCAGAAACCGAGTAAAAGTTTTTCACAAATTTATTGCCACCGGAAACAATTGCCTTAGTTTTTGCCTTGTTCAGTCTGAGACCGGATCCTGCAGCCTAGTCCGACACCGATGCTGCTGCTTGCTGCAGTGTTATTATTCCCGCATCTACATCCTCTCGGGGCACCTGCGTGTAAATCTGCAAATCGTCTGCGTATAATAGATGCTTGATGCATCTCGAATCAAGAGCGTCACTTAAGTCATTTATGTATAGGCAAAATAACAAGGGTCCTAGAACCGATCCCTGTGGGACGCCAAGGTTCGTGCTTAACCACGAGTATAGACGCATTGGCATCTATCCATTATATAGGAATTGATCCACGAAAAAGCGATTCTAGAAAAACCCATCAATCTTAGCCGTTCGAGAAGTCGAGCGGAAGAGATTGTGTCAAATGCTTTACTGAAGTCAAATAGCACGAGTATCGTGACGTATTTCTTGACGATGCCAAGTCTTATGTCCTCTGTCAGTTTTAGGAGCGCGGTCTGGGTGGAATGATGTTTCTTAAACCCAGTCTGTAAGGGATCCATGATCTTCTTGGTCATTATAAACTCTTGTATTTGGTCACAGGCAATCTTCTCAAGAAATTTTGAAAGGAAGCACAAGATGGAGATTGTCCGTTGGGCTTTTAGGCGTAGAACACTTTTTTAAAGGTGTTACACGTGCCTTCTTCCAAAGATCTGGGAAAATCCCCTGCGCAAAGGAGGAGTTGATCACCCTCACCAGATGTTCACCTATTACAGGAATCGCCTTTACTACAAAACTCTGAGGAATACCATCCTCACCACGAGCCTGAGAAAGAAAGTGAGAAATCGCATGAATAACATCAGGAAGTGTGACGTTTTTAAAGTGGAACCCGGCCATCGTAGCGCTTGATATGATTTTTTCACGATCTTCTCTATCATCATGCGGCGAGACTGATACCCCAGCAAAATGCATATTCAGCTCATCCGATGTAATACCATTCTAGTCCTCGTCAGATCCGGACAGGAGCACTAGGTCTTTCAGTTCCTTCCAGATATTACCATTATCAAGAGCATCATACAGACGGTTTTGATAGTATGAAGTTCTGGCTTGTGTCGTCTGTTCATCTACTACCTGTCGGAG
>JAWWEQ010042890.1:0-17681 GCA_035583055.1 Torymus tubicola | reverse complement strand
TATATATCCGCAGCTTTACTCGACTGCGACTAGACGTCGTCGGCGTCCGTACTGCGCGGCCACTTTGACGCGCCCGCGGAAATGGTTGTTGATTGGAATTACGCTGCCGGGAGCCATGAGCGGTTCGCGCGACGCTGCGGTGGCTTTTAATTTTCTATTAAAATTTCACGGCACAGCCATCCCTTCGCTATACATATACTACCGCTTCTTTTTCTCCCCCTCCCTCATAACGAATGAGAGGAAAAGAGCGGCTGAGAAGGGTTTTAATTTTTATAGCAGGAGGGAGGATCAGAGCGAGAGAGAGAGAGTGAATGGAAAGGACGGTAGAGAGATACGGAATTATACATTGCGCTTGAATGGCGCATTGATGGACTGCTTAGTGGCAATTTCAGACGCGCCAGGCTAGATCGATGATACGAGGTGCTGTTGTAATGATGTGAGCGATCGATCTGTATGTATGTATGTGTACGTGTGTGATACACGATACACGTTGGATGTTATATTGGGTGGAATGAGAGTTGAACTGTGAGTATATGCGTTGAAGGGTGCGTGAACTTGTGAGATTCTGCGAAGGGGACTGTAAACGTGACGTTTTTTCTATGATTGCTGTTTTCAATTTTTTATTGGTTCAAGTATAAATATATAATTCTAGGAAAAGAGGATGCATGGAGCTTGGAATTATAATGGTTGACGATGGGAAACGAGTATATAGGTTTATTTATGCAATGAATATCGAAAGAGATATTAAGCTTTTGCATTGGAAAATATTTTTATTATAAAAATATTATGGGGATCGATTTGAGAGATGAACCACCTGATTGCGTTCGATAATGCGCATAAGCATGTATATATCAAAATACAGATATTATGAAAAATATATTATATATATATGCAAAGTGTAAAAAGAGGATACCTATATATATAAACGTCTCTTTCTCTTTCATCGATACTTCGCGGAATTCGCTTATAAATCCATTCAAATGAAAATGGTATCTATATATATATATATAACCTCTACCGATTAATTAATTGATGCAGCGTTTTGCCCTGACATATTGATTCCATCAAGCGCTTCGATTTAAACCGTTCATTTCCAAATTACGTTCCTTTACAAAAGACAATAAAAAAAAATTAAGCTGACTCTATTATTACTCCGATGAATTCCACACAAAAAAAGAACCACCACGAAAGGTATAATGCCACACGGTAACCCAGTAACGAACTGTAGGTTAAAACCTCAAACCCAGCATCGTCGTGTACGTATAAAAAGATCCAACAACGGTTGACGTCTGGATCATCTACAACGAGAAATATTTATATACACTTCGGGGGGTGACGAAATAATCCATAGCTTCAGAGGACGCGAGTATATATTCCAGCCAATATATAGGATTTCAAGACTTTTCCAACTTGTGCTCGTACGTTTTCGAACGACGGCGCCTTCCTTCCGTGCCTGCGAAAAATAAAATTTTATCTTCAACGAATTGACAGGTGAGAGCGCCAAGCTCAAAGGTAAATTTTGTCCGAGGTATGAAATTCCAACCTAATATATATATATATATATATATCGAGTCAATATTTTCTCTTATTAACGTATATGGTTTCCGACGGATATATATATTAAAACGTCAGAAATTCGCGGACACCTCGATAGACTGCTGATCCTCTCTGTTTTTTGTTGTTGCAGCGGTGTCGTAATATGTTCGAAACTTTTAGCCGGAAGTTTTCTCGCCAAATTGCTTAACATTCTTCTCTCTCTCTTGCGCACGCGCGCGTCGCCTTGTATAAATTAAGTAAGTATTTACATAATCCAGTTCTGCATTCATTACCCGCGTAAACTTCGTATACGTAAGGGAGAGAGAGAGAGAGAGAGGAGTGAAACTCGCGGAAAAATTTCACGTCATATAATCACGTTGTTTAGAGGCAAATTACGAGGGCCACGCGACGCGCGGTAAAATCGTAAAAAGTACGTGAACAGCGACAGATGGCGAATGCCTGATGCGTCTTACTACTACTACTACTCGTCGTAGAATTTTTGTTATTTGCATCGAGTTATATATTCGGAGGGGGAGGATTTCAATGGGTTTCTCCTCTTCTCTTCTTGGGTCTCCGTAAGTTCGCGTTGCTGCTGCTGCTGCTATATGCGTATGTATATATAGAGAAGCAACGCAACGGTGCAGAGAGGCGCAAGTAGTTTGGCTTCGCGCGCGCGCCTGGAGTAATCAAAGTTCACATACTTTGTCTGCATACGAAATTCCGTTATGTATTAAGGCTGTACACCTGCGATTCCTCGCCAAGATTCCTTAAAATTATCCGGGATTTCGGCTTTGTTGAAATTAAATTCGCATGTGATTGTATATCACGTGTATATAGATTATAGGTGTTAAGGCATATAAAGATAGGAATTTTTCTTTTTACGAATTAGAAATATTTCAGTATAAGGTGCTTGAAATAAAAAATCCATCGTTTTCTTTTTCAACGGAGAACAAACGAATACTTTTTTGTTTATTTTAGTACAAATATTTTTCTTTTACTTTTTCAAGACTTGAAATTGAAAATAATCCGTTGAATATTTATGTTTTTCCGTATGGAAAATGGTTTTAAGCTTTAAATATGAAAGATCAAAGAAATGTATAGTGGAAAAACTTTTTTGAAATTTCATTAAAAAATATTATTTCTAAAGTGCAATCCATTGTTTGCGTTCCCAGAAAAATCAAATTCTCGGAATAAATATTGATGTCTGAATGCGTTACTATACAATACATCAAATTTCTATTCAAACCAACAAAATCCCATAAAAAATTAAATTTCATTCAGCAACAAAGTTGGTTTATTCTCTAGCAACATTATTTTATAAACCTAACAAAAAGAAAACACTCATACTACTCGAAGGGAAACACACATTTTTTTTATTGTAAAATTGAGTATAAAATAAGCTGCACGGTTATAACTAATTTGTTTCTTTACAATTTGCTAATCCCAGTCCTCTACTTCAACTACAATAAAATAATCGCGCAGTCGTCTTCGACCATAAGAGACCCCGCACATATTCTCTTATTAATACTCGAATAGGATAAGGATTCCCTATACATTATATATCAAATCCCAATCCTTTTCGGTACCAGCTCTCTCTCTCTACTATCAGCAGCAATCTTCCGCACTTCATCTCCACCCTTACAAAATCACCTTCTCGCTCTTTCTCTCGTATATACCTCGCGTTCTTTACTAATACACCCGCGAGAAAGAGAGAACGCAAGAGCTACAAAAATAAAAACGCGCGCGCGGCTTTTTTACGCGCGTCACCGTAAAAAGGAACAAGTACGCGTGGAGTGTGCACTCGACAGCTCACCAACGTCACGCCACGCGTCTCCGCATCTCCACGAACGCGCGCGAATCGCGTATTCAGGCCAAAAGCCGCGTAGTAGTAGTAGCGTTGTAAATCGCAGCTCGAATTTTCCCCCGAGAGATAAGGGGACACGATATATCAGGAGAAGCTGCTGCTGCTACTACTACTGCTCGAGCAGGTGGAGAAGAGGAGAAGGAGGAGGAGGAGCAGTAGCAGCTTGTTTGTTTTGCTACGTGACGGGAAAGACTTTAATTGGCGCGAGGGGTTTTATGCGGATATTGTGTTGTTTGTGTTCTGTCGTAAGCTAGTGTTGGAAGAGAGAGAGATATATATATAACTGGAAGGTTTATCGGCTTGTTTAGAACCGAGAAGCGGTGCATTGATTTTGGATGATGGCGCTTGAAAAGAAAGCCGTGCGCGGCGTCAAGGCTGTAATTGAAGCTTGTGCTGTGTGTATATATGTATACGTATACGTTGTGCTGTTCGCGGCTAGAGGGGTTTAAAATGAGCCGTTACAAGCACGATGCGGTGTTGGGTGCTGGTCGAGGTTATTGCCTGGTAAAATTGTATTGGTAGTGCTGTTTATTGACGTTTAGGTACGCTGGAAAATAACGTGGTTTCTAATCAATTAGAAGATATATCTCTACTTTGAAAAGTTAACGAATGAAATTGATATTTTTAAAAGTATATATATAAATAAATTTTGAACATTGTCAATTTCTAATCCTTTGGGAATGGGTTAACGAGGTCAGGTTTTGTATATACTTCGTGTTTACAGTTGAGTTACGCTTTGAGAGAGTATAATATGAAAATAAAAATAAAATTTTTAAAATTTTTTTACAGCCGAAAAAACTTCTTTGACGTTGTTCGCGATAATTGGTTAATCAAATAAACGTACAATTTATTTTTAAGTGCAAAAATTACGCTTTGATAATTTAATTGGCACGCGCGTGTAATCTTATAATGCTTAGAATTACTCTGTTACGCAACATTGTTTCTCGTTAAAAATTTATAATTGCTATAAAAATACTGTGACTTCTGGAAAATGTGTAATTAAACTGGCACAGTCTAAGCCTTTCGAATAAAGGTAACATTATTTACAATTTACTTTGATGCCTCTCAACTGTCTATATATGTACATCTCTCTCTACTGCAGACGATTTTCCGCTCTACTTTCGCGTCGATTTACTCGCAGACGTAAAAGAGAGAGACGTAAAGAATAAATGACGTAGGGGCAGAAGAAGAAAAAAAAATCTCTGATTTACGATATATTTACGAGCGTGGCCCCTTAACAAAAGGGGAACGTATATCATTATCAGTTGGTGCGTAGAGACTTCGCAATTGCGTCATTATGTCGCATCTGAATGTTCTTTTGTCAAGCAAATTTTCACGTTTTAAATATATCACTATTGCCTATTTCATACCAATTAAGTGTAGAAAATGAAAAATGCCTTTTTTTATTTATATATATGCGGGACTCTTGGAAAAAATTGAAAGAATTTTGCTATCAAATTGTCTAAATCAAAAGCTAAACAAAAACATTTTAAAAAAGTGAACACCACCAATTTAATTAACAACGTGAGCATGACGAACGAGTATGTAGTTTTTTTATCTGTTATTTTATTTGTAGTGTTCTACTACGTTACCATTGCAATATATATCGGTGTTAGAGTATCTCGCAGAAACGCATACCATCGACCAATATCGCAAAAATGTTTGCTGTAACAAAATATTTTTTCGAATTCTCTTAGTTATCTATAGGAATCTCCCTATAAAACACGATACGCCGTTATCGACGCGTCATCCCTTTTCCTTTATCCAATTACCACTTATTACTTCTCCCTATACCACAACAATTCCAAAGAAATACATTTTCTGCTCTTCACCGCAATATACCTTCTTAAGACCGCATCTTCAATTCACAAAAAAAGAACCTCACGACGTCACCCACGATTTCTAAAAATTTTCCAATCAACTCCAATCCCTCTCACAGGCTCACGAAAGCACATGACAGGGCTATACATATACATATCACAAAAGCACATAAATAAGAAGCACGACCTCAAGTCACCTGCTCCCCTCTTGTCAGCCCTCATCTTAAAATTCCATTCTACTCGCGCGTTCTGCGACGTTTTCAAGCTTAAAAGATCCTGTTCAGCCTACCACCACACACACACATATACATGTATATATACGAGAGAGATCGATCCGTCTAAGGTAATCCGGTATTCAAACCGCAGACGCGCGCCAACGCCGAATCCTTCGATAAAAACATATTCGAGAACAAAGGAGGAGATAGAGAAACGTCGCTCGCTCGCTTGCCTCGCTCGCGTTCTCAATAAAGTTTTTTACTGGGCTTGCAGCAGTAGCGCGACACACCGCACGTGCCTTTTAATATCACGCCTGCGGCGGCGACGCGCGACTGAAACTTCGAGGATTCCGCGCGTTTTATCGCTTGACTGCGGATATAGGAGTATGTGTGTGTGTGTATAGTATGTATGTTGAAGGGAGGGGTTTAGGGTTTTTTTTTAAGGGTTGGGGTATTGGATTGAATATCGAGAGGAGGAGACACACACACGTGTTGTTTTTAGGGTTGGAGGTATGTATATATATATATAGGTAGCAACGCGTGTGCGAGGTATAAATACGAGGTCTCGGGACGACGTTGGTGCGGTCCGATATCGGGACGAAATTAACGGCGATGAGTTATCGAGGCGAATACATATAGGGGTACAACAAAAAAAAATGAAAGAGGTATTTTTGTAGTGAGGTCGTGTCGAAACGCATGTTTGGGAAGAAATGTTTAATTTTTCCTTTTTTTTTGTGTGTATTTTAGAACGAGAGTATATATAGGGGAGGGTATAAAATATATAAAGAAGGTAGAACAAATACATAAAATAGGAGCGAATATTTCTCATAATAACAGGGAAATATTTATCGGAGGGATGTTTATAGGGCATTGGAAAATATGGCTGGGTACATGCGTGGAATTCCGGTTGGCTTACAAGTATAGTGAGAGAGAGAAAAAAAATACGTTGGTTCGCGGATGTTATATTATTATATATATATATTTTTCACAGAAAATTTATGTTTATTGAGGTGTACCGAATATCAAAACACACATATGAATAACTTAAATTTTTCTCGAGTATTCGATACATGTAAAATATGAGGTTGTGTTGTAGAAATTATGAAATAAAACAAAACTAATGCTTGTCAACTTTTCTCTCTTATAAACGCGAACATCGTTTTGCTTATTTCAGATTTTTCCGTACACCTAATTTTACCAAATCGATATGTACGTCAATTATATAAATAAATTCCCCAGTTTGTCGCAAAGCGAATCTAAACGTTCCTCCTTTCCCTCGCCTCAATTTTCCTGATCAACCATCGTTAACGAGAAGTTAGTATACTAAAACCGCGCTACTTTCACACCCGCAGCCGCTCGTACCTTATTTAGACCTTCACCCCCTCACGAAAGTATGAGTATCACCTCGAAATTATCTCTTCCCATTAATCACAGCACGAAAACTTTCCCTGCCTCTCTTGATTTAAATCTCGCACCTATAAGCTGTTCCCTTTCAAAACTTATATATATATACCTATATATATCGACATGCGCAAGCCGCGCCTGCTATTTTACGCAGATAATTTACCTTTTCCTCGCGAGTACAATATACACGTGAAATTAGGTCGAGTGTTGCGAGCAGCTACGTGCGCGCAAAGTTCACAGAGAACACACGTTTCGTCTACCATCAGTCAGAATTCACATGACTTCGGACCGCAAGTTCGAGCTTGAAAACGAGACAAGATCTATCCCACATCCTTAATTTAGACGCTCGTTCTCTCTCTCTCTCTCTCTCTCTCTCTCTCTCTCGCCCTATCTCTCGTGTACCGACAATATAACTGAATATCTGACCGCAAATTGTCGCGGTTCCGTGCAAGCGCGTCCTTCGCGTAACATCGCGCTCTCGCGAGTGTATATATATATATATATATATATATATATATATGTGTGTGTACGGAGATTGTGCAGCTGACGGCAACGATGGTGGTGGTGGTGATGATGATAGTGTAATATGCGCGCTGATATTGTGATATTGTTTGTTAATAATGGAATGCGGAAGGATATTAAAAACGATTGGATAGACGGTTTTAATATTGGCTGTTGCGTGGAGTATGTGTGTATATATATATATATATACTCTGGTTTTTATCTGCAAAATATGAAGAGTGCGGCCTGAAATGAAAGTTTTTTGTTGTATACGATAGAAATATTTGTGGTTGGAGCTTTATTAAAGCGTTAAATTGGTTATTTTTAAATTCATATTGACGTGGTAATGGTTTTAGATGATGAAAGTTTATTAAATGTATATTGATATAGTAAAACCAAAATATTATTGTTGTACTTTATGGTTTTATTGTAATATGCATAATAGTTAACATGAATAGTAGTAGAAAATATATGACACATATTTGGTTCAAATATCATAAGGCTTACTGTAAAGATGCATGTTTTTAGTAAAATGCGATATTGATAGTTTAATAATTTTTCTGTGTATTTTTTAAAATAGTTATTAACTTTAAAAAAAAAACAAATAAAAAGTCATTTACTCTAGTTCTATGTTTTATTTTTAAAATAATATGCAAGTCTTTTTAAAGTTAAATGGTTGCCATTTTCTCAAGAGGCAAATGTTTTAAGAATGTCTTTAAATACAGCTAAAAATGTTCGGACCTTCAGTTTTTTGTGGGTTATGGTCTATAATATAACAGCTTTTCATATTTATATGCACCAAAAAATGTTTCACAAAATTTCAGCCGAATCCGTGATCCGTAGGCCTGATCCTCTCCTAGTTAGCACAACCACCTACATTTTAAGAGTATGCATAAAAGATATAAATATTTAAATTTATTAAATTAGTAAAGTAAAATAACATAAAAATCCTCGTTATTATACGTCACACAAAGGTTAAGATAATAATGTGGGAAAAGATAACAAAATGCAAACGACGTTTAACGTTTATGAAACTCACATTAATGCAATACACGTGGAATTAAATTTCTTGCCGAGCTTAATTTTTCGGTAGAAATATTTTCATTGGACAACAATGAAGGTAGGGTACATTCATACACAAATGGCCGTGTATTACAATAGCCATATTATTTTTATTACATTTTTAATCTCAAACCTTTTGTATGCCCTCCATTGTTTTTAAATGCTAATTATTTTCTTGAATCATTAAATAGGGTAGTTATTACTACATAAAACTGGATATTATAATGGCTCATTTGATTAAAACATGATTGTCTGACTTAATATACGTGCTTAATATACTTAAATTTACGTGTCACTGTTTTTAAATTTCTAGTATCGTTTTAATACTCTCAACATAAATATAACTATATACATAAAAGTTTATGATTCTATTATTTACATTGCTTTATTCTCTCGCTCGCTTTTGAATGTTTTCTCTTTGAAAACAGTAATTTTTTAATTTCAAAAGTTAATTTATATTTTCATTTAAATTATCATTACTTTATTTCATTTTAAAGCTTTTTATTTCTAAAGAAAGCCATAAAAAAATGTCTACACACAATCCTTAATAAGTTACTGTTTAAAAAGTTTTCAAAAAAAGTAGTCGAATAAACAATTGATTTATTTACTTTCTTTTCTCAACTTGCCACATTTTTTCCCTACAGCAACCAAATACTCCCTGAATTTGTTCACATTTCCACCAACCTTCGACCATCAACATTCCTGAACTCATACATCTCTCCACTATCACAAAATCGATACTCTATATGTATACCCCCGGCCATATTCACTCGAGATACATCTCACTTTCCGTTCCTGCCCAACCCTGCAAAACTTTTCCACAAACCATCCCTAATGCTATAATTACCCTTTCGTCGTCCAATGGGCCGCGGCGGCGTTGCTGAACGACGTAACTTCGCTAATCCGAGTCCTCCTACGGAAACCCGTAGGAAGCCTCCACGTTCACCTGAAACTCCTTCATAATATACACATTCACCCTTCGTCTACTCCTAGAACTTCTGTGCACAACTAAACAAGGCTCATTTCCCTCCCGCAGGCGAATCAGAAATCCGTCCTAGCGATTTTCCTCTCTCTCTCACTCTCTCTATCTTCCACTTCTCTTGGCTGCGAAACCTGTCAATCCATCTGTTGGGGGTTCTGCGGTTGAACGTGACGTAGCGACGACGTATAGCCGTAGGCAAGAGAGAGAGATACGAGTGAGAGTCCATCTCACTCTCTCTCTCTCGCGGGCGCGTCATAAATGAAATAAAATTGTCCGAGGACAGACACCGGGGGTTGATCGAATCGCCGCCGGCTGAGTTTCGCCAGTCGGGTGTGACCTGCAGGCTTTTATTAATTTGCGTGGGATGGAGGGAGGGGAAGAGGGGGGAAGGTCGATGGGTGAGTGGCGAAGAGTGGTTATGGGGATTGAAAAGTTTTCGGTATGGGTGATGGTAAAAAAGTTTGATGCTGAAAGTGGAAGGGACAGCTGCGGACTTTATTTCTCGGTTGTAAATAATATTACGAATCTCGAAATGGTGGATTTGTTGGACTTGGAGAAATATATATGTAATGGTGAATCATTTGTGACATATTTTTGTCACACTATAGATCTGAAGGTCAAAGGGGTCTATAGGGGGTTCTGTAAATTATTTATGAATGTGATCTATAACTTTTTTTTAATTTTCATATCGAATCGTAATCAGTGATTTAAAAATAATTATAAACCTATTTCTATATATTAGAGGATTCAATCTTTCTTCTTCGCATACACATCTACTTTCTCAAGGAGAAAGCTTTAAAACCGTCAAATTGCCGGGATTTGACTATTTTTTATATTTCCCAATTATTCCAGTCAAAATAGACCTTATTTTCTAAATAAGGTCTATTTTGACCCGAATACCGTGCCTATACAGTGTATATATCTGAGCAGTATGACTGACAAACGGAACGAGATATTAGACTTCCAGGTATACAAATTATATTCTAAAGTTGTACAAGTTCAATTATTACCTCAGGTATAAAATCAAGTTAAGTAAAGTACAGTAAAGTTATTAAACACACAATAACTTTGCGACGGCTATGTAAAAAAAATTGTATATTACACTTGGGGGCAATGAGGGCTATTGGTGCCTATATACGAGTTCCTCGCGGGAGTCAATAGCCTACTTTACTAGCTTGGTGCATAATATATTTTCCCTTACAGCTTTAGTTAACCTCGAGCTTTCAAGTTTTGTGTGAAATAGTTAACATTTTACGAAATTAAAATTGGATATTTATTACGTATGAATAAACTGTATATAAATAAACTTTATAAAATAGCGATACTCAATATAAATTAAAGGTTATAATGAAACCTTTATGAACGTTATGAAAATTTATGAACGTTAAATGGTAAAAGGTTATTATCCAAATAGCAATAAAATAAATGTTTGTTAAATGTACGTAGAATTAATTTTTAATTTAGTTTATAGAAAAAATAATCAATCGCTGTTAAAATACATTTATTTGATGTTATTAAATTGATTTCAATTACGATAAAAAACAAAATTGTTCATGATTCGTTAGATACATTTAGAAATTAAAAAATAATTATGGAGATACTTTCATCTTCGAAGAGACGTGTGACGTAGTAAAAACCACGTCGTTGGTATAACCTAATTTAAAAGAAAAGCTAATCTCAGTTGCAGGGAAAACGATGTTCATTGCATTTTCTAAATTTTCAAAAACGATGGCAGTGATCCCTGCCTTTTTCCTTGGCAGCTGGAAAACCACAAAGATTCTTTTGGTTACGTAAAAGGGTAAAATTGCACATCTCCTTTCAGATGTTTTTATTTTCATTAAAAGCGTCCAGTTCAATGCTCTCATCGACCTCATTACAGTGTCGAAGGAACTCATGAAACAGCGTCGTACTAAGTCAGAACGTTCGTGTAGCGTTGCGCTTATCAATGAGTTGCGTCAAGCCCGACCCAATTTTCACGGTACATGGGGTCTACGTGGACTGACCTTTTTTTAACGATACTAATTTATCAATTGCTAATTTCAGGGTTACATTGAAATTGTAAAATGGGGTTTAAACGTGTTCAGAATGCGAATGGAAGAAAGATTGATTAATAAAGTATTTATTTAATGAGTATCATGATATCCATAGCATATTGTGACACAAATAGTCAAATGAAAAAGTCGCACTCATTCTAAACAATCGTTTGATTTATAGAAAAATATTTAAAGTGATAAATTTAATAAAAAGGTATATAGTTGTGAGTATATGTCGAATTTTACTTTTTGAAAATCAAATTCATTTTCACTTGACATATCAATTATTGCAAAACAAAAGTAATATGATACTGTAAATATTTTTTTTTATAAAAGTGTACATTTTTTCTGTCACAATTACGGTGACTATTTTATTATCTCTACATTTTTAATTCAATTTGACGAATTTTATCGAAAATATTAATAGTAAATAGTCGGACGTGAAAATATGAATTTGAAATAACGATTATTGGCTTAGTGGGTATAATAAAAAGTAGTAGTGTATATTAAAGTATTTAAACTTTTTATTTCAATTTACATTAAAACCAAAAATAAAATTTATTTTGAGTATATATCTACAAATGTAGTTAAATCCACGCTTTAGTTTTCCACAAACATTGCGCTTAATTGAAAACTTGTGAAAATATCACCACTGAAAGAGAGAGAGAGAGAGAGAGAGAGGTGAATTTAAAAAGCTCAAAAATAATTTTATAAACTCGATCTCCCGCAAAAACCTCAATTCCTATGTATATCCGATGGATTAAAATTTAATTTGTTTAAAAGCCATCCGCCGGTAAAAAAAAAAATACTCGCCGTTCTGCACTCGTCTCGCAAATCGCAATTTCTTCTCTCCCTCATTTTTTATTTATAAAAAGCTTTCCTCCCTTCCCGTTTCTACGGTATATATATGTACATACACTTCAACGTTACCGTTATACACAACTTCGACCGACTAACAAAGCGCCACGCCGCCTTTCGCCAGCGGAATTAAAGCACGCGTGAAGAAGTGTAGCATACAACCGGCCGATGCGTCCCTCAAGGGGGTCGAAACTTTAATTGGCTCGTGGCGGAATAAAAAAAGAAAAATCCTATAACGTCCCGCATTCTCGAGCGCGCTAATTACTCAGACAACGCGGTTTTCCGCCGATTTCTTCTACTCCTACTGTTGCTGTTGTTGTTGTTGTTGTTCCATTTGGCTAATTGCAAAGATGATTATGGCAAAGATATACGCGCAGGCAGTGTATTATAGAAAAATACTTGAGTGCGTGCGCTACTCTGAGGTTATTACATGCGTATGAGTAGTGCAGTATGTTTCATGGTTCTTTCTTTTTTTTTCTTCTTTCTTAGAGAGGCAAGTATATTTTACGAGCAATCTTTCAAATTGCAGGCCTGTAATACGCCGACGCGGTAACTAAAAAGCCGTATTTTCCTACACGGTTATGCATGCGTGGCATAATTGTGTCGAGCGTAAAAAATGAATTATGTTTATGGTTTATTGGATTAAATTATTTTATATTTTCAAGTAAACTAGAAATGTTTTCGAGATAATTAAAAAAGTATACGTTATATACATATCACATATATATATATTTCTTGAAACGTACAAAATACTTTTTGTAATGTTAAAAGTATTAAAAATAAACCTTTAACAAAGTTGTTACTGTATTTTTTACAGACTGGCTTTGTTGCGTAAAAAAAATATATAGTGAAGATTATTACAAAAGGTAAATTAAAGTACGGTGTAATTTTTCTGACAGCTGTAATTAGAAAATATAAGATAAATATATACTCGTTCTTTATTAAAATAATGAATAATTGGCAGTACTAGAAAGATAATTAGCGCACAGATTGCGTCTTGTTGTTTCTATAAAAGTAAAGTATTCCATCAATATTTCAAACGTCGCGTCACTTATAGATATTGATCGAGCTCTCACCAACGTAAACCTTAAAAGTAACATAATAAAGACAACTTTAGCGTCTACTAGCATAATTTTTTTTTTCTTCATAATATCCGAGTAAACATTTCGATTTATATATATATATTTCTTTTTTATCAACCACTTCAAATCCACCATATATATATACACTATCGAATTTTTGACAGAATAATCTTTCCTGTGCCTGACAGAGCCAATCAGAACACGAAAATTCACCGTTCAACTCTGCCAATCATCAAACGTTGCTTTGAAACTATCAGCAAATCCTGTATAACCTTTACTGGCTTTTTGCGGATTTCAAAACCAATGCAAAAAAAAAACTGAAGCAAAAAAAGAAAAACGAGAAAGGAACAAAAGCATCGTATACTATACGCAAAACTCGACCCAATTACTATATACCCGTGTGTGGACAGCGTTTCAATAGCTGAATCCTCCTTAAACCTTCTCGAAACGAAAAAAAAAATGGGATACAGGAGCCGAAATCCGGTCGACGGCGCGGATTTCTTCCCTACCAGTAGTACCTCCAGAGGCTCGTAAAATTCTCATGGCCGCTGCCGCCGCCGCCGCGACCACCGCCACCGCCTGATGGAATACGGAGTCATGTAAAATTCATGCGCGGACGCTTGCCTCAGCCTACGTGCCGTCGGTTTTATCTGTATGTGTATGTGTGTGTGGGAATATATGTATGGTACAGGAATAGAGAGGAAGAGAGAAGGAAAGGAAGAGAGAGAGAGAGAGGTAGCCGATTGGTTATGGGGGATGAAGTAATTGCGGCAAGCGGAAAAAAAAGTTGTAAAGGAATTTTCCACGTGTGGAGTAGAGAAAGGGAGTTTTTGAATTTTCACAAAGTTCGCGAGAGAGAGGAAGTTTAGTGAGTGATTTCGCAGTTCAGTGGTTGTACGCTGGGAGTCTCGACTGCGCGTGGACGGAATGAAAAATGCGTGAACTCAGTATTATATAGGTTTTCGGTCTCGACGTGCTGGTTGTGGAGAGGAGTATTTTTGGGATGGTTACTTGGGTTAAGACGGTTCGATTTGGGAGTATTTTGTAGTATTTTTTTAATAATTATTTATGTTTATCTCTTTTTTCATTGTTACTGGCGAATAATGAATGTCATAGAAAAATAAATGATGTTTCAAACAACAAATAGTAATTTCTAATTATTTAGGAATAATAAGTTTGTATATCATGTGGAAAAATATATTTCATGCTGAAATATAGTATTTAGTGGGCAAAATTAGGGGATGTACAGACCAATAGAAAATTGAAAAATATTGTCAAAGAAATATTTCAAAATCACAAAATGTAATGTTTACACATTTCATAAGAGCAAACATAAAATATAGTATTTTATTTATTAAAACAACGAGTTACTTATGAAAGAAAAATATTCATGTATAGATTCTATAGAATAAAAGTGTGGCATTCACTCAATTATCAGGGTAGAGGTGGATAAAAATAATGTAACCTATAATAGAATAGAATATTATAGAAAGCTAAAGCATATCAACAAATTGATATAAATTATAACATCCATTATTTTTTAAACAATCAATAAGTATCAATATAAACGAATTATTAAAAATTCTTATTTATATATTCTGATGACCTCATGGCTGCGAACTACGCACACGTAATTGTATAGCGTAGTAGATAATACGTAAAACACATATAATACAATTTTACAAGTAATATCGAATCTAACGATACCGTAACAAAAATATCGTTTCATCTTATACTCGTAAAATTTCGTAAAATCCCGAACATTTCGATACTATATTCATCGAATACATAAAATTTTCTGAGAATATTCCATTCACTCGAATAAACAATACATATCTCTACGCATATCTCTTTCTACGTCCATAATTCGATTTATCCTCCTACACAACCAAACGATACACAATCGCCCGTTTATTACTCCTTCGTCTATATATGCTTTCGCGACTTTCAACTGTCACACTACCCCACCTACGTTCCTTTTCCAAACCCCACAGCAGCAGCAGTATCCGCGTCCGTTCGCTTGCCTGTCGTTAGAAAACGCATATCATCCGGCGGCAGTGACGTCGGAACCCTTAGGTATACATACACCCGCACATAGAGAGAGAGAGAAAGAGAAGCCATTCGTCTTGCTTGGATCGGAGGTTCGCAACGTTGCGTGTGCTTCGCTCCTTAAGATCGCACAGATAACACGCGCATCTCTACGTACATACATATATACATATATAGGCGTACGCGGATGTCGGTGTACGCCGGGGATTCCCCGGAGTAATTAGTTTCGCGCGTGAAAAATGAGGGAAGGAATCTGCTGCTGCTGGTGTTCCCGTCGGTTTAAAGCATTAACGAGAGCATCGGTTTATGTATGCGAGATGGAAGAGAGAGTAGGTTATTGGAAGAGTCTTTTATGGCTGGTCGAGGAGGTCAAGTGGTATTATGGTAATGCGTGTGTGCACTATTATGGATGTGGCGCGGTAGTTTAGTTACTAATAAAGGATATAACGTCGTGAATTTGAGTATTCCAGGTGAGAGGAAGGATTGTTTACTTGTCGGGTATACGTGTTGCGTTAACATGCGTGATAAATATATAGTGTTGAATTTTACATTTGGAGGATGTTAAAATTACAGATATGTAAATGATGTGTAATAGGTGTTATTTTAGAGAACAATTACACAATTGTTAGTAATAATTTTATAATGAGGTAAATACTACATAATACTTAATAACAATTAATTCAGAATGTTTAACAATAGAAAAGGTATTATTCTCCAACCGGTAAAACGTACTTAAAACCACTCGAAAATTTCAACACCTTCGATATATATAATTTCTTGAACGTGTATAATTTCAAACCGAACCGTTTTACAAAAGTCTAAATTAAATCGTTGTAACATATCCTTGCACATAAAATTCCTCTCACGTGCACACGAGTTCACCCAACCCTAGAGACATATCCACCTCTTATACCACATCGCTATATATATACGAATTTACCATCGAGCTTCGCTTCAACCTAAGCCTTATCCTACTTGCAAATACATCCCGCGTATTTTTACAAAGCCTCTGAAAGAAGCGCCGGAATGTTTATCTCAAAGAGCAAAAGACGCCGTCGTCGTCGTCGAACGCACGCGTCCATGCAAAATCCACAGAGAAATGTTTGATATACATAGTTTATGCTGTCGCGCAGGGGGGAGGAGGATAGGGCGACAGCAGTAGCAGTAGCAGCAGCCTTTGCTCTACATTTTCGTTGAAAATTTGCGCAAAATCCGGTCAGGAAATGTAACTCCGCACAGGATATTCTCGGCCGGCTACTGGCTACATATACGCGACCGCATCGAATATCTTGGCTGTGGGTAAAAAGGAACGTATGTGTATATATGTATATAACGCGTATAGTATGGCTATAAGTAAAAGCTGTCGCGTGTGCGACACATACACACACGAAGTATTCGAGAAGGGAGATATGTATTCGCAAAACGGGTTGGTGAGAAAAGGAGGAGAGAGAGAAGAAAAAAAAGACGAATATTATTTATCGATTAAATGCTTATATGCGTTACCCGGGATAAATCATTTTGTCGAAGGATCGAGAGATACGGCCGCCTTTTTTTTGGAAATGTGGGTTGTAGTAAGGGTTGTCTTTGCGAACTGTCTTCGGTTTTGGAACAGACATGTAGATATATGTAAATGGTAAGGGAGGAAATGGTGAGTTATGGGCTGTAATATTGAAAAAAAAACGGCGATGTGGGGGTCACAGAGGTATATCAGTTAATCATGGATTACTGCGGAAATTTATGATTTAAACATTTTAAAAGAGAAACTGTCACTCTATTATCCATATTCTGAAAAGCCATGGTACCGTGTCAAATATTCGAGTATTATACTAAAATTTTCACGGCTTCCTCGAAAAGCGAGCGCGTGCGCGTGCGTGCGAATCGAAAGAGAATGAAAAATTTCATATATAATATGACTTGGCAAATACGTGACTTCAACCGCCTACTTTTCTCCCTCTTGTAAAATAATACTTCTCTCTTACAACACACGTACGTGCGCGGGCCGTTCGAAAAACGATACATATACCGAGCGAGAACAAAGCAGCATTTTTTTTTCCTCTCTCCCGCACGTATATAACGAACAAATTCTTCTGGAATCCTACGATTAATTTGGCACAAAACTCCCTCCTCGTTTATATACCATCATCCTCTGGGAATACCTATACTCGCTCGGTTATATCCTCTCCTGATTCCGCACACTCGCCGCACATATGTGAAAGAATGCTTTCTGCAAGTAGTCGAAGCAGCCGTTCGATCAGCCATTACAATATATATATAT
>JAWWEQ010042879.1:0-17694 GCA_035583055.1 Torymus tubicola | reverse complement strand
ACCAGAACCCCTTTCCTTAAATATTAGAATAAGAATTCATTTATTTCAAATGAGTCAAATTCTTATTCCCCACACTTTTATTCACAATTTCAAATTTGCATCTAATTGAAAATCTATTTAGAACCGCACCAATGTCGCCCCACCCAGATGCCAGTGCTACCCGGCTAGTCAGAAACGTGGGGCATGCGTGGTCATTTCCAATTAAATAAATGTATAAAAAATCCTTTTCGTGTATTGTTTTAAAAAACACATAATTTCGTAAACTGATAATTAATAAATAAATTGCGTCTTTTTAATTCGTATAATGTTAAATCATTTTTAACATAGCCTTTATTGAAGTTGACCGGCCAGTGCTGCCCCGCTCTCCCCTACTATCATTTGTGATCAGATTCAATGAAGGATGATGGAAAAGAGTTTTTAAACAATAAATTATTGATTTTTGCGGTGTTAAAATTTTTGCTCTAGTGAAAATATAAGACTCTCCCCGTTTAAACAAACCAAAGCGGTTGCTATGATAACTATTAACGTTAAAATAATGTTGATCGCGAATGAAGTTTATCAAGGGTGAGAAATGATTTTCGGAAGTAGCATTATAAAATATTATAGATAGAGTTATTTTTGATAAAATAGAAACCATAAAATCATATGTAAAAAAGGATTAAAAATTTCTAACTATACACTTTGTATATACTTTAACCATTAATATAAGCATGTAGTCTTCATATGAGATGTAGAGATACTAAAGTAGTCAATAGGTTAATTTTTTATATTTTAACGTAACAATTTTACTTTTTGAAAAAATTACTGTTCAGTTTTTAAGTGTTTTACAAATGTTATGTTAAAGTAGTAAAATATTTTTTAATATTTAATTTCTTTGAATATTAGTACTAGTAAATGAAATTTCTTACTTTCTATAGAATAAAATTTATAAATTTCTTTAGTAACATTCCGGCCAATGAGATACTTCCTCTGAGAATACGTTGATAACTTAAACTATCATGCATCTACTCATCAAAATAGTTTTTATTACGATAGTTTACGTTTCTGCTAAAGAAAACGGTGTGGAATTTCGGCTAGATATAATAGTTAATCAACTAATCAGCAAGTATGATTTTGATCAAATAAAGCTTTTTCTTTCAGAAGATCGTAATATTATTCAAGAGAATGTTATAAATAATATCATTTCACGCGTACCTACACTTTCTTTTAATATATTTGATATCTTGATTGTGAATAATTTATCTAACTATCATCTATTTCATTTGAGGATATTAATGAATTCAGAACCATCAACGTTATTCGTTATTTGGCTGGACCAAAATCAAAATTCATATTTCTCAAATCCGAGATCACACCTTTATAAACTATTGGATATTTTTGTACAGCTCTCTCCAATAGGAACGCGCCCAAAATGCTTAGTTTTTTCATCATCTAGTACTACAACTTTTATTAAAGAAAATTGGACTGATGTTTTAATGTATGCTTGGACTCATAAATTTCTGGATTTTACAATTATAGACTTTGATTTAAATAATGCCCGAATAATTAATTATCATCCGTTCAAAACAATAATTAACATGGAAAACATAACACTAGGTGTAACAATCTTTCCTGATAAATTATCAGATATGAATAATTACTCCTTAATATTTCCGATTTTACATTATCCTCCAGCTTCATTCGTTTACAAGAATAATAAAAGTGAAATTTTAGAAATAGGTGGATTTTGCTATTCATTTTTAAAAGTATTTTCTCAAAAAATGAACTTTTCATTACAAAGATCCGTACATATTGGTGCTAATTTCCCGTATAATTCCATTATTGAAAAATTAGGAAATAATGAAATAAATGTGGTACCAAAATCGTACATGATTTCAACGTTACTAGGCAAGGGAATTGTAATTGGGAAACCGATTCGTTTTAGTTATTTTTCAGTGATTTTACCTATTTTACCTAAAACCAATGTAAATATATCTATAAATGTTTTTCTGTATTTTATCAGTTTCACTTTTATCATATTTTTTTCGAATAATAGCTAGCTCTTTAAAATTTTCTAAAGACACACGTCAAAGATTAAGAATTTCTCAGATATTTTCAAAACGTCATTCGCTGAAGAAGTCGCAAATATGGTCCGACAGGATTACCTATACTTTACCTCAGTTCTATTAGCGTTAAAATATTCAACTGAAATTTTCGCCGTTTTAACAGATACAAAATTCAAGTACAATGAAGAAACTTTTAACACATGGCAAGAAGTTGAAAAGTCAGGAATGCCTGTATTCGCTGATGAAACAGTTCTACAAATATTGTACATCTACGAGGACATAACAGATTCCCTGAAATCTAGAATAAAAGTAGCAAGTATTCAACGATGCGTTGAAAAACTGACAAAAGGCCAAAAAATTATTTGCATCTTGCCCTACTATACTTCAAAATATCATATAGATCAATACGTTAGAGCTGATTCATCACCAATAAAACATTCTGGTATCACGCTAAACCCTGATTTCATAGTTTTTCCTTACGAAAAAGCATGCCCGTATGTTGAAAAATTTGACGATATTACATTAAAAATCATAGAACATGGTATTGTAAATTCTTGGCAGTTTGCAGGAAAATATTGGAAGCATAAAAATACTGTAATTAGAAAACAAAGTAAATACCAAAATATCAAGACCATCGACGTAATGCACTTAATGGTTGTTTTATGCACAGGTTATGGAATTTCTCTTGTTACTTTAATAATTGAGTTCGTTATACATTATATTTTGGGCATGCAAAACTAAAATGTCACTGACTTCGTAATCTTTCGCTAATGAGAAAAATATCAGGTATCAAATCATCAATTTAGTTCAAACTTTGAAATATATTTTTGTACATCGGTACATAGTAATACCTCAACCTTAACTATATCAATTGTGAAAATGCGCCATAATTGTTTATTGATTTTTTTTATTGTAGAACATTAGTTTATAATAAAATTTTCGATAACCGAAGCTAGATACTGAACAACGCCTAAAAATATTAACATACAGTCCTGGACGAATTTATTTTACTTTGGTGCATTAAAATAGCTTAGGAAAATATAGGCCACTTTTTAGTTGGACT
This sequence comes from Torymus tubicola, assembly GCA_035583055.1. Classification (NCBI taxonomy): domain Eukaryota; kingdom Metazoa; phylum Arthropoda; class Insecta; order Hymenoptera; family Torymidae; genus Torymus; species Torymus tubicola. The sequence continues at coordinate 14,586 of JAWWEQ010042879.1, read as the reverse complement.
ATAGTCTTCGTAAGAACCGGCGATTTACCATAGAACAGAAATATTGCAAATTTATATCGTGTTTGATGATCGTTTATTGTCTTTGATTATCACCATTTCTGATGTAGCGTTCAAAAATTCTATTTCAAGTAAAATAAAGAATAAAGTAATTCACTAATAGACTAGTTTTAAGTGTGAAAAGTATGATCTCTGATGTGGTGTTTGATGATTTCTTTTTGTTTTTGAATATTATACATCTAATTTATGCGTGATTTACAAATAAACGAAGTATTCTTAAATATCTATATTGTTGTTGAGATGTAACTTTATATGAATAAAAAAATTTATTCTTGCAAATCGTGAAACGTGTGATCTTACTTCTATACCTTTTATTGTATTATAACAATATTATAGTCAAATGAAAAATTTAATTAATTGTCACATAAGCCTGTTGGACTATATAATTATGAAAAAAAAAACGATCCTTACAATCTTATAACAAAAATCATCATAACACACTATCATTATATTTCTTTCAAGTATAATTGTATAACACCATGGCGAATCAAACATGATTCACTTAAACACATACATATCATCGTAACAACGTTGTTCCCACACTTTGCACAGCGTCCACCTTGTAGACCCTGAGTTATAGCGTATACTTCTCTCGCCTATACACAACTCTTCCACTTTCTTGAAACAACGCGTCGCTAAAGAAACAACAACAAAACTAGCGAAAAAAAAAATCATCTCGCTATACCTGCCAAAGAATGACGTAAAGGTAAAAAAAAGTCCTTCTGTCCCATTATGAAGGTGTTACCTCGTCTCATTACACGGCACTACTCACAAAAACAAATAAAATCTCGAGCAACTTCGATCCAACACACAACACTTGGATTTCGTAACGTGCAACGTGTAAATAAACGCTCACGCGATCGGGAAAAACACACACAACCGATACGTACGAGAAAAGCAATCGTGGACCAAGCGGAAAATCCATGTATATATATATATATACAGATTAGGAGTTCCGGGTTGAACGTCTCTCTCAGGGTAGAGTACCTTTCGTATACATATACATATAGGTAGATATATATATATATTGAGAAAGAAGTATACCACCTTGGCGCCGCCAAATAAAGGACGCGTCGCTTGGAAAAAGTGGTCGCAAAGCGAACGAGTATATATGGATTATGCACGCGCGCGCGCACGCATAATAATTGAGAGATACGTACGCGCACGCATGAGGCGTGGCCGCGGCGAAATAAACAAACGCGCATAAGTACGAGAGAGTTTCTGCATGGTGAGGATCCTTGAGAAGTCGACTTGTACTATATATATGGTAGATGTATATTATGTAGTGGTGTCGTGAGATTTGAATGATTTTCGATTTCACTTCGGTCTGATTTTCGTCGAAATGTTATATATATATATGTTGGAATAGTATACGCGGATAGTCGTAAATCAAGCGGTGAAAGGAGATGAGTTAAAAGATGATACATTTTAGAGATTATATCACGCGGCTGGAAAGTTTTGTATTTCTGTTGTATATAAAGAAAGCTCACAGTTGGTGAAAGTAATTTATTAAAGTAATATATAGATGAAGAAAGGAAAAGATTTGTAATAAATAGTTTATAACAATTGTGTTGTATGTTAACTAAAGAAAAAATATGTAATAGTAATGATGAAAACTTTAAATTGAAAATTATATTCATGGGGCAATGTCAGGAGCTGACCGTTTAATTTATGACATGCATCAAACAATATACAATGCATTCGTGAAAAGCATTCGCGGCTCCTGTGCAATACCATTTACGAAAATTAATTTACACGCTATTTGCATTCGCATAATATATTTGCATGCACGATTAATAAAATATGCAAATCCGATGTATTATTATACAGCGCGTGCTATATAAGAGTATGTATATATGTACAACATGCATTTACAAAGAGTATTATAGTTTTTTTTTATGCAACATATAGCCTTGCGCACAGCTGCTGCTTTGCAAATTCGAAAAAGGCTGATTCAAAAATGGATTTTACAACGCCTTCAGACTCGTTTTATATCGCTGAAAGAAAAGGCGAGTCCGCCTGCGTGTGTATGTATATGTATGTATGTGCTGAAAGTACCGGACAATGCGATATGTATACATATACATTAGCATAAAACTGCAAGCACATAACCCGGGCGTATTTATTGAATTATAAAAATGTCTGTCACGCGGGCGCACGTGGAATATTCCTATAAAGCAAAGGAGCACCGCTATTGGAGAACACGAAAGCGATTTCACTCGTTTTATGTCGCGCGCGGCGCGGATAAATGGAGATCCGTTCCGTATTGGTATATATAAAGCCAGTGACGGACGAAATGGTTTCCTAATAGCTTTGCAATTTGGACATTTACGATATTTCGATGGAAGAAACAAAGGATAATCGTGGTGTCGAGTATACGGCGAGTCTGATTGGTTCCTGAATTATGAATGGTGTAATTTTACATTACCTATATGGATGTTTATTTTTAATTTTGCTAAATATGGTTTACGAATTAATAAATTATTTTAAATTTTCACTTAAAAAAAATGATAATTCTTGATATACTTTTGTAATTATTTATACATTTCTAAAATTAGAGTAGTATCGAAGATATAAAGAAATCGCATAACAAAATACGTGACTGCTCCGAAAAAAATGATTGTTCTCTATGAGGTCGCGTATGCGTTTAATAAAAATTGAAGTCATATACCAGCTATCGTTACGAATTCTCGCATAATTATATTTTATCGATACTATATTAATAACTATAGTACGAGGAATAACCCAAAGCATGTAATTTAAAAAAGACATAATATATAAAGTTTAATTAATATTAAATATTTCATCCAATTCTATTTAAAGGGGTATACGAAATAGTTAATACTTCCCTGAGCGCAAAAATCTCTTTTACTTTCGATATACGAACTGGAATATAGGTCTAGACTTTAGATTGATTCCCACTTGCAACCAATTTCTATATATGTAAGTGTATAGTTGGTCACTCGCACTCTCCCTTTTCGAGAGCCAAGTGCATTATAGCACATGTATACGCTCCTTGCGCCGCATTGAATCGGCAATGAGCAACAGTTGCTTGTTGCAGTGCTGCATTATCAATTTTCGTAAAGTTTGGTTCGTTTGGAAAAAAAAAAATTGTTGAGAGTAATTTGTGCGTTCACGTATTTCTCAGTTAACAATCATGAGCATTAAGCAAGAATTCCAAGCGCGTTTTTTTTATATGAAAAAGACTGATAAAAACGGATTTTAAATAAATTAATTTAAAATTAGTGTCATTAAAGTCCCTTATATATTTTGAAAAGGATAACGATAGAAGGATATTCATACAAGGAAAATGGCATAAATAACGAACGAGAATTTTTTTAAAATTAAATACGCATTTTTAATTCAATCACAATTATAATTACAATCACACATGTTTCCTTTTTATACTTCTGTATAATGCATAAGCTACAAAATTTTTTCGTTCCACAAACTTATATACTTCACATCTTTTCAAACAACAATTTTCCGTATATTATGGTATACATCGAGAATAATTTAGCGTCACGCTCGATAACAAAGACAATGACCGCACAGATATGTATATATTTCTTTTTTTTTTTTACATTGGTACAGATGACGTATATATATCTATCAATCATTCATTTTTCTTTTTTGACCTCTAAACATTAATATTCACAGCTGGATGTCGAATGGTAATACAATTAATGACGGTAATAAAACAATAATAATAATAATAATAATAGTAAATAATAATAATAATTATTATAAAAAGTTAGCCACACACGTATATATATAGTAGTGTTATTATATCGTGGTCGTGCGAATGTCTATATAAGGTTCCCGTATTACCGATCTCCTATACAGTACATTTGTACGGTGGCTATACGATTTTGTGTACATTTTCATCATCTCACCTTTTCTATCTCTGTCCCTCTTGGCACGTCCGTCGTTCATCGTCAATTTCAAATAATCCAAAACAAAACAAGAAATGTGTATATATAAAAGTACAGATTTTTTCATAGAGAGCAGTGTAGTCGCGTCTTGTGGTTACGCAACATATATCTTTTCACCTTCATCTATATATATAAGATGTCGATTTTCTCGATCCCCTATATATATATATTAACAAGCATATATACACGTGAATGTGTTCGTATATATAATGATATAAAGCCGGATGAATAATTATACAACCTCGAGAATAGAAATTTCCAAGCGCACTATTATATACGAAAAAACAAAAGGCGCCGTGGCGGCCGTACATGTGGCTTTCCAATCGAAAATTTCCATTCGCTTTCTCCGCATTAATATATAGACGCACGGCGAAAAATTCGTCGATCGTCTATATATATATATATACTATATATCGTTACACCTTTCTCCATAGACAACAGATCACTTGATTATAATCTCGTACCTCTCTCACTCGTATAATAAGTATACCACCGAAAAAATAAAAAAAAATTCAATATATATCAGGACGGCCGAAGGAACGAAGATACCCAACGCATGATTGTTCGTCATATCATATACTCACACTCTCTCTCTCTCATATATAATCACGCATCGTCGTTATTACACATATATATATTTATATACGAAAGAAGAAAAAAAAAAGATAAGAGATTCTTAGGCGGCGGGTTTAGCTGCAGCTGCGGCAGCTTTAGCAAGAGCTTCAGCTTCCTGAGCGCTTGGCGGTGGTAGAGTTGGGATTTCTGGGTACTCGAGCTTAGCGCCTTCCTCGCATTCGAATTCTGGACAGCAATCGGGGAATGGTGCAGTTTTGTTTGTCTTCTCGCTCAATTTGCACTTGGGATTAGCTTTGGGCAGTGGTCCGCAATCTTCGACGAGTTCAAAGAGACGGCCACTGTTGTCGTCAGCTGGTACACAGGTTGAGCGACCGCAGAATGGGGTCAGGTCCCAGGATTGTTTTGGCTCGACGGTTGCGCATTTCGTTGAAGCGAAGCACATGCCGGGGAAGTCTGCGAATATAAGAAGAATATAGGATGTGATGGTGATTATTGTTTTTTTATTATTTGAGGGTATCATGTTCATTGGTGGTTATGTTGGTTGGGTGATCGGTTGAAGTAATATATATGCGTATTTAAGTTAATTTAATCGTATATAGGTATATTATAATGTGACTTGACAATCTATTAAGGCGCGGGTAATTGAAAACGGTATATATAGAAGATTTAATTGCCGATAGAAAGCGGTGTAATTAATTAAGCGAATTAAGCCTCCGCGAGTGATCTCGTGAAAGTAGGCTCTCTTTAAACTAGTGTATATATAATTATGTGATTTTTTTTCGCTTAGTCATCTTAATTCAGTGTTATATGACCTGATGACAATATCATAAATTTAAGGACTTTTTTTTCTCCTCAGTTAAATTTTACCGCGATTGTAAACCGGTATATTATAACCGATCGCTATGATAGCTTGATCACTAAAAACGCCTTCGAAGAAGTATTAAATCTATATATATATATATATATTTACTCCAAAAATAAAGTATCATTTAAGTAGAACCCCAAAAACAAACCGGTCAGTTTCGATACGCCTGTGTGTTAAACCCCACCCACTCAACCACACAACATACTCCTACACACAGACCGGCGAAAAGCGCAAACTCTCCTATTTAGCGTTTCGCCACTTTCGCAAGCGCGCGCTTCTATACAGCGAGGCCATATGGCACATCGTTAGCGAGCGACGCTCTCGATTTTCCCGTCAGCGCACGCGGGACTTATTCAAATACACACGCAATTCAATTGTTCCATTGTGCATGCGTAAAGGCCGGTGACACTATGTATACAGCAACAGCAACGACGATTTGCCTTTTCGAGGAGTAGGAGGAGACGTTGATGGAATGTCGCTCGTGTTGCTCAAGGAGTTGACGCGTACTTGTAAGAGCGGAGAAATGGTAATGGACTGAATGCTTAGTGTGTGTATATGTATAGAACCGAATTAGAGAAAAGAACCGACATGTCGTTGTTAAAGAGTTTCTATAATGCTTGTAGTGTATATATGTATGTATATATACGCATGTGAACGGTGTTAATTGTAACCGCGAACCGTTTTTTAATACATATACGAGACACCCGCTAAAGGCTCTGTAAACTAACGCTTTGTGTATAATATGTGAATTCTATGTCTAAGTTGTGTAATTATTTAGAAGAAAAATGTATCGAGTGTACTAGAGGCGCGAAAAGCGAGAAGAAATTCAACGACGCGTTAAAAAACGTCTAGGTACATGCTTCATGGACATCACGTAATATATACGAAGTTTCAAAACCTATGGTCGCGATCGACCATGACCACAAAGTGGTCATCGAAATTTGCGGCTCTCTCTCTCTCTCTCTCTCAAAAAAAAAAACGAGGTGCTGGTAAGAAACAGGAGCAGAAAGTGCGTCTACATATATATATATATTGTATAACAACGTACCCCTTCTGCTACGATACAATATATATATACAGCTCAAGGCGAACCGGCACTTTCACTGTCACGAGAGAGAAAGAGAATCCTTTTCTTCTTTGTTTCTTGTGCAAGACGAAAAGTGTATATATATATACACGAGGTCAGGAGAGGACCCCGATTTAGATCGATCGATTGTTCGGTGATATATAGCGATCGAGAGGAGAGATTTTACGAGATATGGGCGGACTAGTTTAGACGGAGAAAGTTTGGCGTGGGCATTTTTTTTATTATTATTATAGATCGCGATTGTTTCGAATATATGGATCGCTTCGAGATTGAGTGAAAACAGGTCGATGAGGTTGTCGAATTAATATACGCTACCCAATCGCATTGTAATTTATATTGATTACCATTTAGCTATACTTTATACATATATATATATGAGTCACTCTTCCATGCATTATATAACACCATATCCCGACGCTATCATTAAATTCGCAGTTATTCAATCTTATCGCCATAAATATTAAACCCCTTACGCATCACACGTCCTCGCTAATATAATAATTGCGCAACCCTTAATCGTTGCGCTATCCCGAGACACGTGCGATCAATATCGAATGACCCATTAAAAGAAAAAAAAAAAGAAGAAAATAATAATACACGCTCGTGTGTCCCAATTAAAAAATTCCCCATTCATCTATAGCGCGCGCTCTCGACAACTATATACACATGATGTATATATAAACATATATATTCGCTTGCGAACGGTGCTTTCGTCGGCCGATATCACCGCCCGTCATCTACATTGCTAATTCGTGATGTGTGTGTTTTTTTCCTTCTTCTTCTTTCGTTCGCGACTCATCGTGCAAAAAATAAAAACGACCGTAAAAGGCGGTCAGTAGTTGTATATATATATATATACACAATCGTATACCGTTACACTGATCACGAGCGGCGAGTAGTAGGAACCGTTAAAACCAAGGCTTTATCGAACATTGTAGGTGTGTTGTTCACCGATGAAGATGACAGCGATAATGTATACGTACGCGTGTTCCATTGTTACATAGTGAACACGCGCGTTCGTGTGTGTATATGGTATATACTGTAGTTGTAAGTAGAAAAAGACGGATATGGTGAGACGCTCGCCGTGACGGGGCGTGTCTAGCTTTGCGAAAGGTTTATTTGACGATTGCAAATAGCGAGACGAATATCTATACGTATATATGTGTTTGCGTGTGTATTTTTGTACGTTATATGGTGTTGGGCAAGGAATTTGTTATTCCAAGTGTTTCCGTTATTTGTATACTTAAGTACATACTTGTGAAAATGATTGTAAATTATTATTGTGCAAAAGGTACTTCTCTGCATTTAATATATGATTATTGTGAAATGAAATTACATGTGGTACCTTATATAAATATAAAATTAAATATTTTTTATAAACTATCAGAATCTTTAATTGAAATGAATATTGTTATTTTGTAAAACAATTAGATAACCATTTTCCTTCCCATATTATTATATATACAAATGATTTTTAAAATATTCATTAGAACGTCACGCGAAATCACTTATTATTTATATTTATATATCAAAATCTACATCAATTCAGGTACGGAAGCCGCGTGTCATATATATATATATATAGTAATGCCTCTATATATAGCGGGAGAAACTCGCGCATCCTTGGAGACTTCAATGCGAACGTCTATCGCGCGCACCGACCTTCCACGCGTTTTCACTCCCTCGAGAGAGCATACGTGTATAATACACATACCAACACGTAAAAAGAGAGACTATACATACACTTTTGAATGATTGCATTCGTTTTTTGTACGCCACGGTGAAAAGGAAAAAAAAGGTGGAATGTATTGTCAACGGGTAATTGGAAAATAATTAACCTGCCAGCGTGCATTGACGCGATGTCTTTCGTGTATACAGCGGCGTGGTATTGTGTGAGTAGACAGGTGTCGAGATTAGCAGGGGGATTTCTGCATTGTTAATTGTTTTATTGCCGTAATTTTGGTATTGTTAGTGTTGTGTTATGAAAGATATATGATCTTGAAAAGTTATACACGCATTTTTACACGAATTATATACCTATTAATATAAGTATTGTATACACTTTATTTAACAATTACTTTCCGTACGTTAACCCATCGCCCCATGCGCCTTCTCATATCCATACGATTCATCATCGACGCTTTATATATACTCCTTCTCCTCCTCATCCGTATTCCGCGAATTCGCTCTCGCTCAGTATATGCGATCTAGATCGCCGCTGCCGCCACGACGAAGTAGGCCAGGGCGATCAGTGCGCGTGCGCAGGCGCGAGAAGAATGACAAGGATACACGCTGGAATTTTTCGAACGCTTGTGTATATATAAAACAACTATATCCTTATCCATCGTGTGTCCATATAACACCTTTTTTTACATGTGTATATACGCACGCATTAAGCGGGTATTTTTAGGCACCGATGTAATTGTCTTATCTGGCTAATCGGTGACGATTGTTCACAGTTGAGATTAGTCACGGTGTAATTGGATCATCCTGAAACGTGTGGAGTTTCTGTTTTTTTTTCTGTATAAATTTGACGTTGTTTAAATATACGAGTTGGTATTGTGCGACAATGGGTGTGACAATTTCTTGTAAGATGGTGATAAAGAAGGTCGCGAGGATCGAAAATTAACGAACCATAGTGTAGGTCAGATTTGTTAAGATAACCTGGAGAGTCGTTTAAGTAGCTTTGCGTAGAAACTGGTTGAAGAAGTTATTTACGCTCGGTTTACTTTATGGCGCGCGTCGTGGTGAACGATGGTTAGTTGCTGTTCTTTTATACAGCTATTTTTATAATTTAGTGGAAGAAAAAAAAAGTAGTTCGCAAATTGTGTAGTTACTTTACCTCTTAACAATATATGTTTTTAAGTTTTTCTAAAGGCTGTCTTTAAAATTACACGTATATTAAGAGATTAGGATGGCACGTTGTACTCTGCTATTTTCGTTTAATGAAAAGATGGTTTAAGTATAAAATATATATAGTATCTAGCTATATTCAGTACATTTTTACTTTTCGCTGAGTTTCATGTAACGGAATTAGGTTTCTGAGAAAATCGTAAGATAAAGTTCAAAGTCAAGCAGCAATAATTCAATTTTTTTTATAACTCCGTTTTCATTGTTCGCACTATACGTAATTTACAATGAATCACACCGTGGTAACATTTATAACCCGCGTAAAAACCTAAGTGGTTGCTACCTATCTCGATATCAAAATTAAACTCGAACAAAAAGAATATGAATTATACAACAAAGTGCACGATGAAATTCGAATAAAAAAAATATATATTATACAAAGAATTAATATATTAAAATCAAATACTAATAATAATAATTCATCCACGTTATAAGGCATTGCTATATAATGAAAACATGACGTTAAAGTGTCGTAATTTATGACACGCATATATTTTTTCGCTGTCTTCGTATCGCGTAATGCAAATCAGTCGAATGATCCTCGATCGACATGCATTACATTATGAAAGTTCAGTTTTGTAATGCAACAATAAAGTGTAGTCGGTAGCAAACGGTGCATGAAAAAAAAAATGATCATTATATGCCATTAATTATTCATTTGAAATTTTAATTTAGCATTGAATCGATTTCACCGTTATAGAAGTTATATCTTTTAATAGGATTACGCTAATTATCATCTATACTTTGTCGTAGTTGTTACAAGAGCGACGAAAAAAAAATGTCAATGCCGGAAACGAAATATGTAAATTCGGTAATACCTTGTATCACTTCTTTTTCTAGCGAACATATGTTGTTATCTCTATTACTACATGCTTTGGTACAAATTCATAAAAAATAAATTGTTTATATAAATATATAGAACGAAATTATCCCGTAAACGTTATAATTAACATTTATCAACGGTATATTTCACTTATACTCTCACCATCGACCACAAAGGTAACAATATATAATATATCACTCATTATACAGAAACACGACAATTATATATATATATACCTCTGAATCACAATAAAGCGACACAGATATATACAGAAAAGAAAAACCTCGCTTACGCATATAGCACATAATTTACAACGCTCATCTCGCCATGGCTGTTTAATATTATCCTCCCCCCTCCCTCCTTTATTAACAATCCCATTTTTATGCACGACGCACGCGTACAAAGAAAAGAATAAAAAGAAAACTAGAGATGGAAATCTCGCAAGCAGGATTAAATGCTATACGGCTTGCATAATGTCCAAGGTGATCCATATATATATATACACGCGAGCGATTTACTGAATCATTGGGTGGCTATTCCGAGGATTGGATGCTAATTAGAGAGAGAGAGAGAAGATGTGACAGTGGATTATTAAAGTGAGAATTGGATCGCGAGCGTATTTGGTCGTAGAGGATTGAAAATTTATACAGAATTGGAGAATTTTTCTGGAAAAAAGTGAATTAATTTTCGAGGAAGTATAGAAACTGAATTTAAATCGCGAGTGAAACTGTACAATTTAAATATAAGATATATATACAAGACAAAAAGAAATATATAGAAATCGAGGTTTCACCGTATATTTGACTGCATCATTGACGCATGGTAAATTAAGAATGCGATATTATTATTTACCTTAGCATTGTTTAGCACACTGGCTTATATATACCAAAGAAGTAAAATTCAACAGCAATCCTTCCGCACTCCGAACGCGCCGGAGACAAAATATTTAGCTTGAACATTCGAGAACCAAAACCACACACGGAAGGTCACCCCCGAGTTCATTGAGCCATATTTTCACGAGGATCGCCGCTTGTATTAATTATATACTGCACAACGCAAGAAAAAAAAATCACGCAATCGACGCATTAATGTCAGTGCTATATACGCTATACAATTGCATAAATCCTCAGGTCCATCAACCCAACGCGCGTATATATCCTCCTCCGCCGTGCCCAGAAATATATGTTAATTATACTATTTGTTAATTAACCACTACTACGTACTTCTCTCGTTAATCGTTAGGTATTAGCTGGATCGCATTGCAACAACAAAAGGTAACCCTACATGTATATGTATATCCTCTTTGGACACAACACCCGTCATCATCGTCATTTTCTTTTTACCTCGTCCTACTAAAAAAAAAAAAAGGAACCCGTGGTCAGGTCGCGCTCACACGCGACGCGTCAGTCTTTCCATTCCAGATAGCACGAAAAGTGCCCCCTTTTATTTTTTTTTGACACACAATACCGATTTCGACTCCGCGCTATTGTCAAGCAAATGTGTATCATGATGCCTGAATTGTATGAGTGCGATACGATACGTCCGTGTATGAACACGAAAAAAAACAAAAAAGAAACACGAAGCGTGCAGTAGTCGTCGTCGTCGTCGTGTTGAGAGACATTTCCGGCATCTCTTCCGGGCGAAAGTGAGCGAGCGGCTTTTTTTTCTGTTTGCGGAAACGTGTATATAGTATACGCGCGTTGATGTTTTCCGATATATATTGGGAACGCAAGTGTCGGCAGGTTTTCTCGCGCGTTCACGCGATGGACGATTTTGTAATTATAAGAGGGGATTTTTTTTAAAGAGAGAGGTTTCGTGGATATATGTGGTTGGTGTATAAGTAAGGGAAGAGAGACCGATGAAGCGCGAAGGCTGCTGTAACTTTGGTCTTGTCGTTATTTCGCAATGGTCGGCGATTGATTATTTTTTTTTGCCTTTTCGTTTTTTTTCTCGGTAGAATGAAGTTTGGTAAGAAATAACGTGTTGTTTGATGTTGTATATACTTTTGGAGTATGTTGTTGTTAATTGATAGAGTATAGAGGTAGTAGTACATGCAAATAAATGTGTTGCATAGTTTGGGAGTTGTAAGATTTTTCCTTACATGAAAATACAGAAAAGATAATTGGTTGCGGTTGCCGATCATAGTGTTACTACTAGCCAATTATGATTTTTTTTTGCTCTTTACTGTATGCAAACCAATGCAGTAGAATAATTTCGTTGTTTTTTTTAAATGTTTTTTTGAAAGGTAAGAAAATACAATGTAAAATGCGGTTTTGCATTTTGAGAATGTGTTGTATGGTATGACTTTTAGAAAATTCGTTATTTGAAAAGGAATTCTTTTTATGTTACTGGTAATCTAAGGAATATTGGCAACTATATTGTCGAATAAAATCTTACAGTAGAAAGATTGCATAAGTTGTACCACAATAATACACAATTTACAAAATTTTTTCATGTCTTTTGTAATCGATTACCGGTAAAACCTGATTATATAAAAATAAATGACATTAACATTTAAGTATATTACAATGTTTTTAAAGGATCATTACTTAATTGCGTAATTTTTTTCATTGTATATCTCCCAGTACAGACAATCACGCGTTAACAAATAAATAAAAATTTTAAATAATTCAAATATTTAATTTCGAGTAAAATATCATCCATCAACAACAACTACAAAAATATTAGAATGAAGGTATATATAGGTTAATTATTAATTCAAGAGAATTCTAAATAAAATACAAACTTCTGAAACTTCTGAAGTTTGCAGTAAATTGTTCTACCAAAAAATATAACCCGAAAGAAAGAAAATCATGTAAAAATCTGAACTTTCATCTTAAAAAAAAAACTATCTACCATCAACTATATAATACTTCAACCCATCACAACCATATTACATCCTTCAACTGCCCAACCAAACCAAACAAAAAAAAAATATAACAAAATCCTTACCTCTGAGGACATCAGCGGGGATGAGCCTGCGGAAAGTCTTGGGCCTCTCCTCTTCCTTCTTCTCATCAGCGGCGTATACAGCCACCACGAGGACAGCAGCGAGTGCCAATGCGAATTTCATCTTGATCAGGTTATAATTTACCTCTTTAAACGAACAAGAGAAAGAGAGAGAGAGATAGATAGGGGGGGAAGAAGGGATTCAAGTGAGCGTGCGCCCGAAACACCGATATTTTCAGGACTGGTTGGGCCTGAGCCTAGTGGCCGGCTTTTATAGCGCTCGCCCGCGCGTACACGACTCCTCTCCTCTCTCTCCCGGCTTTTTCTTCTCGGAAGGAGCAGCGAGCGCGCGCTCGCGTGAGTTGAGCGGGGAGGAGACGTGCATCATCGCTCGCGACAGTCGCAGGTAGATATATAGATATACACGTGTATGTCGATTAGCTATACGAGGGGATGGATGTCGCGTATAGAGTGTAGGTGAGGGTCGTTGGTATTAGAGATAGAGAAAGAGAGGATGCGTGTATATATGTGATTGTCATGATGGTATACGTTGTTTAGTGGTTTCTTCAAGCGGTTTTTTTTCTTTTTCTTTTCGTTAACTGTTTTTAGGTTCGATGGGATGGAGGTGTAACGAGGTTTTGAGACGTGTTAGAAAATTTTGTCGGTATAGGTGTTATATGTAGTATAAGTAGATGTGGATAGATGTAGTCAGGCGTTACGCGTTTATAATCTCTTTGTCAATGAGTAAATCTATAATCGTTAAAACAAAAAGTAATAATAATTGTAATATATTGCAAAATTAATAGGAGTCGAGTGTTATTTTCAATTTACTATATATAAGTTTCTCACTTAAAACAGACATTAAAATTAAGCTATGTACTTATATACAGGTTTAGTGTTTTTTCAATGTTTTAAGTGACGATTTTAGAGATTTAAACTTGAAGTTTTATTTACAACTTTAAAATCATTTTGCTATTTATAAAAAAAAAAAAAGAATAACAAAGGAGAAATTCAAAACAAACGGTCAATATAGGCGTGTTCGCTCTATAGATAAATAATAGTATTTACAATGACACATGTTTACATCATTTATGTATAGTTTATTATCGATTTAACGGAGTAACACTTACTCAGGATTGACGTATGTTCCTTGTACGATTGTCATAAATTAATTCTATGAAAATCTAACAAGGTATTCCCTATTTCATAGTATATGCTTTCTCAAAACGTTTAATAGGTGCGAAAAAGTATACAAACATTGGTATTATGTAGAAACTTTCCTTGCAATTTCTCGCAGTATATATATAAAATATTATTTATTAAAAATAATGTAAAATAATGTTAAAAAATCCAAAATAAATAAAAATATAGTATATCAAATTTC
>JAWWEQ010042858.1:0-17704 GCA_035583055.1 Torymus tubicola | reverse complement strand
TATATATAATTTGCCAAAAAGAATAAATTAATTTGTTCTTAATTTGCTTCCTCCGATCAATATTTCCTCAACTCATAGATAATAATAATTTTTTAGATAAGCCGATATATTGATTCTGCGTTTCACGCAATGTACATAATTTCTTATCGGTTGTAAAGCTCACAAGCATTTAGACGACACTTGTGTGCAAAGAAACCATTATCAACGGTCCTTAATTGATGTAAATGTACCTTTTACCCTCTGACATTTAAGTTTTGGTCCAAAATGTGTGAAGACTCGTATTCTATCTCGAATTTTATATGAAAAAATGTCATAGTTAAATCATTTAAAGTTATTGTTAAATACAGATAAGAAATGAAATAAATTAGATTAATTAATGTGTATACGTGAACTGAAAACGCGTTTTGTGGTTTGGGCATGGTTTAAAAAATTTATTTTCACAATTTCCAAGGGTAATCTTCATTTTTTAGTATAAATAAGATATCTAGGGGGCGACAAGGCGAAAAGAAATATTGGGAAATAAGGGACTCCCTAATATGCATACACGCTCTCATTTCCACAATTTCAATTCTAAGTCATATTAAATCTAGCTTTATTTACCTGCTTCATCTCTACATGAACTTGTTGAAGCATGATCCGAGGTGGAAGGAGTCTGCGACGATTTAAATGCCTGATGTTTAGCAAAATTCTTTTGTTGAATTGCTGAAAAATTTTTGCAGTATACCGAATGATAGCCATATATATTATTCGCATGAGCTGGCAAAGTAGAGTCCGAATATTTCAATTTTAGTCACGATCGGATATCCAGTGCTTCACAACACTTTTTTAGCTTATCCTCGGTGAAAAGAATAACTTTATCACTTCTATCATCGCTGCACTGAAATACAAAAGTCGGTGTAGAAGCTATTTTTTGTGTTTATGACTATCTCGAAAAAGATACCGTGAGAGATGCTCAACAGATCCACAGGAAGCGAATTTTCTGAGGCTGATGGACCAGTGGAAACTGATACTGCAGTGAAAGATGTTGGAAGGATTTATTTTTTTGCGACAAGGCGCGAGTACGTAGAAATAGTCCCGACTTACCAATTTATAGTTCTACGAACATAAAATTATTAGATGACATCACAAAAAATGCCAAAAGTATCCACGATAAAATCATGCTGGAAAAAATTAATTGTTTGGCAGCGGATGGGATGATTTTTTATCATAATACTTGCAAGACTTTGTATTTTAAAATATATATTAATAAGTCAGAAACAGTTACAACTGAATGGCATAAGAGCCGGAATCACGATGCAGCCTTCAAAGAAATCATTGTTTTTATACAAGAAAAAATTATTAAAGAAAAAAACCATTTTTTCTTAAAGTTAGTAACAGAGATGTATAACAATATCTTAAAAAATTTGTATATACAGGCCAATGATTCATATGATACTGCTACTACAAAAAATCGATTTTCTATTATATTGATTTTTAAGTTATCTACATAAAAAGGATTTAAAACAAAATTATAAATAATGTAATTATTTATTTATTCTTTTTTTGTCTACTTCTCATTTACTTACAATTCATAAAAAGTTTATAATCCGTCGAACTCAAATCGATTATATTTATCCCATAATTTATTTAGTTTTCAATTCAATAATTTTTGTTTTTTTATGCATCTCCCTCACCTTAGCCTTCTGCCATTGCATATGTAGTTAAATAATAGTCTGAATAATAAAAAAAACACATTGCCAGAACTGTACCTTATTATTCAAATTTTAAAGAATTGCTTTCCGGTTTACCAACTTATGACGATATTATCATTTTTAACATACATAGCCACTATTTTGGCTTCTGGCAATTGTTATCCAGGTTCTTAAAGTAATAAATAATATGAAAACGAATTCGTCAGAATCGCACCTTGTCATTAAAATTTAAACAATTTTTTTTACAACTTTATTGACTTCTGGCAACGTTTAAGCCCCTATCTAGACTTCTGGCAATAATTTTACGCGATTTCTACAGTTAAAACTATAAGTACACCAAATTTCAGGACTGCACTCAAAGATTTTATTTTTAATAAAAATTAACGTGTTTGACTGCTCGCCCACGGTTCCAGCCTCGAGAGCGAATTCTGGCTGCAGAGTTATGAGCTTGTCATCTAAGAGTGCTTTTAGATACAAATTTGCACTGCAGCTCATTATTTCTAATTTTGTTAGCCAGCTCTTAGACTAGGTGCACCCACACTCGCTGTGCGCGACGGCGCGAGTGGAAGTCGAAGTCGCAGAATCGGACGAGGCTCGGAGGGAGAAGACGTGTGTTGCGCACACACGCCTATGCGCTTCCGTAGCACAGTGATGCCGATCGACTCAAAAGTGACGAAAATTCGTGCTTTAATACAATAAGGCTCAAAAGAATTTAAAAAAATAGGTTTTGGACTCTAAATAATTTCCTACGATCCACCGCTTCCCTCACGTCTGTAGCACTTCTTATTTTTCAGTAATCAATACGTTAAATGCCGTTTTGTGGAGTTTTTTTTATTATTATTATGTAGGATTAATTTTTTTTCAAACAACCCTCCATTTTTTATAAAAATAACTTTTTTCAACAATCTAGGGCTTATGCAGTTGTCTTTGATAGCAGATTGGTGATCAAAGTGCATATAAATCCCTCAGAACATGTGTTTTCGTATTTTCATTTAAAGTATTCACTCACATACATATACACACACACACGCACGTACGCACGCACGCACGCACACACTCACGCACACACACACACACGCGCACACGCACACACACACACACACGCACACAACTATGGAAGATGTGCTAGAAAATGTGCCCTCAAGAAAGAGAGGAATCCTGCCATCGATTGCGATTGAGTGAAAGCCTCGGTGGTCGATGCAGGCTCCACGGATTTTAGGGGGAGCCAAAAGCACGTTGTGGCCAATCAGGCTGGTGTAGAAGAGATGGACCACTTGACCCCTACTGCATCTCAAAAGACAAGCGAGGAAGAGGAACACAAACAAGGTAGCGCAGAGGTAGCAGCCTTCCGAGCACTACGAGCAAGAGTGGAATCTCTAGTGGAGTTTATCCTAGAAAAGAAGAACATCTATAACGAGCTGAAGTCCATAGCAAGAGCGACTAAAAGAGCGCTAAGAATATGTGTCCTAGCGCTACATACACGAGAGTGGGGACAAACAACCGGGCCAACCAAGGATGGAGAAAGCCAGAAATCGCCGCTGTTTCGGAAGGGGAGCGCATCATAAGAGAATGGCAACCGTGACCAAGTGACGCCGCCAAAGTCTCCTGTAAAGAAAAAAGTAGAAGGGAAAAGAAAGTGTTGTCGGCTAAGATCACCCCTACTTCATGACAGTCATAGAGAGCCAGAAAGACACACAACCCCCCTAGCCATTAATGGGTAAACGGGAAGAAGGAAAAGGAGCCTAGATACCCGAGGAACTGTGGCAAATGGTGGGAAAGAAGAAGAGGCCTTCGAAAAAGGTGCAAGAGGAGCAGAAGAAGAAAAACCCCTCTCCCAAATCGCGTAAAAAGAAAAC
Organism: Torymus tubicola; assembly: GCA_035583055.1. NCBI lineage: Eukaryota > Metazoa > Arthropoda > Insecta > Hymenoptera > Torymidae > Torymus > Torymus tubicola. Next base: position 14,157 of record JAWWEQ010042858.1, on the reverse strand, counting down.
GCTGCCGAAGACACTCCTTATCAATGCCAACGATTAGGCGACCTACGCAAATATCTTGGGGAAGGTTAAAGCGGCTCTGCACGAGGATGAGTTGGAGGAAAGCATCGACAAGATTGTAATAGCTCTACACGGATTTTGTAAGAGTCCGAGGTTTATACCATGTGTGTGAGTGCGTATTGAGAGGCGTGGTCTATTGTGTATATAGATGATAAGTCGATTAATTAAATTAACAATTGGAGAGTCCGAGAAAGGTGAGTGAGTGTCAGATCGTAGCAAGGAGACCAAAGAGTCAGTTGGTACCTGTGCTCACAAGCAAAACTGCACGCGATCGCCGTGACACCGCTCGAGACCCGAAAGGGGTAAGAATTTTAAGTAGCATATTTATACTTATTCGTACAATAAGATACTTACTTGCGCGGTAGTTTTTATACAGTTCATCCATAATATCTTAACAACCGAAGAGACTGAAAAATAAGAAGATTTGAGCCGGACAGTGGGATAACAAATAATCAACGTCCTCGGCCAACCCCGCTCTCAAAAATTCAGACAGCGACGGCACTCAGTTCGACCTGCCCGCAATAACGCCGTCACTAGCACTTCACATCGATCAAGACGAGGAATTTGAATTATGGTGCTAAACGACAAGTATGTAGAACCGTGATATTGAGTGTGTGTTGCGTGAGTGGATGCAGGAAAGAGAATAGACTATTTGTCATACGTAAGTAGGGTACTGCGTTTTCTTTTATTGTATTTTTTACGTTTTTATCTTTTGTGTATCATTTTTACGTACGCTTCATGCAATAAATTTTATTATATATATACTCAATTATATTTGTTACTGTTAATTGTCATACATACACCATAAAATTATTTTACAATTTGGCACTCAACAAAAGGGCATGCCGTGGGATTTATAATTGCATGAAGCGCGCTATTTAATTTTAAAATTTTATTTGACTGCACATGGTTTTAACGAGAACCCGGAAAGGTTTAGATAGCGACACGATGACTCACCAACAAGCGTTGGACGATTTAAAAGACCAGCTGGCCCGTCTTTCGGCCGCTGTAAAAGCCGCGAATAGCGAAAATGAAATATTGCGCTCTCAATTAGTGTAGAAAGTAATAATGACGAGTATATTACCAATATCGAGTGTTTAAACGTGCAAGAAAAACTTATTGTAAAATCATTATTTTTAAACCATAAAATTGTTTTTTCCGTTGAGCCGAGAAGGTTAAAAAATTATGCGCATACCATTCGAACTATAAATAATAAAAATTTTATATGTAAAACATATCCGGTGCCATTACACCAAAAGAAAAAAGTTGAAATCGAGTTAAATAAAATGGAGGCTTTGGGAGTAATCCGTAGATCGACCAGTGAATACTGTAATTCCCTTCGAGTAGTAAAGAAAAAGAATGGAGACGTAAGGGTATGTCTCGATGCTCGGTTCTTGAATAAAATTGTAATTTCTAACAATAAATCACCGCAGTTGCTAGAGGAACTATTATTGAAACCAGATGGATTGCAATATTTATCTACAACCGACTTCGTCAAAGGTTATTGGCAAATTTCTCTCAGTGAAGAGTTGAAACGGCTTATCAGCTGGGCAGTGCTGAAGGAACAAGACAAAAAGAGATTTCCTCTCAAAAGGATGAATTTCAGAGGATGGAATGCAAATAAATTTGACGCGGAACTATTCCAAGAAGTATTTAACAGAGAACCTATTGCCGCCAACAGCGCACGAGAGGAAGCAGAAGAAGTAATTCGCAGAGTTGCCGAGGCTTGCGATGCCACAATGACACGGAAGCGCCCAAACAACGAACTCCCACCAGTGTATTGGTGGAATAACGACATTGCTAAGAGCCGTCAGGACAGTATCCGAGCAAGAAGACAAGCAACGCGAACCAGGAAAAACACCAGACAGACACCAGAGACCTTAAGGAATCTCACAAAGTAGCGCGACTCAAACTGGTTAAGGCAATCAAAAGCAGCAAGGCACAATGCTGGCAAGAGTTAAAAGAAGAGGTAGAGTGCGATTCATGGGGCAGACCCTACAAAGTTGTGATGAAAAGGGTGAAACCTCAGGCACTGACCGCACCCACATACCCAGTCTTGCTAGAAAAGATAGTTACAAATCTTTTTCCGCGAACACCAGAGCTGCAGATCGGGGATCTGAACACAGGAGAGCCGATCCCACCGATCGCGCTAGAGGGGCTAAAGATTGCGGGACTAAGACTGGGAAACAAGAAGACCCCAGGACCTGACGGTATCCCAAACATTGCCCTGAAAAGGGCAATAAAGATAGCACCGGATATGTTTCTCCACGTGTATAACAGGTGCCTACAAGAAAGTTACTTCCCTGAAAAATGGAAGCTGCAGAGGCTTGTTCTCCTCCTGAAAGGAAAAAAGCCGCCGGACGAACCATCATCATACCGCCCTCTCTGCATGCTCGACTCAGTAGGTAAAATTCTCGAAAGCATCATTTACATGAGAATGGAGGTGATAGCTGAAAGACACCTCTCGGACAGACAGTATGGATTTCGTAAAGGAAGGTCAACTACCGATGCTATTAATCTAGTAGTCAACACCGCAAAGGACACAATCTCAGGGGATAGATGGGAGAAAGGTGAGAAACAATACTGTGCAGTAGTGACGCTGGACATGCAGAACACATTCAACTCTGCAAGATGGGACCGAATTATGGAAGCACCCGACCAAATCGGTATCCCAAAATACCTGCAGAAGCTAGTAGTAAGCTACTTCAGGAACAGAATCCTGCAGTATGATACAGATGACGGACTCAAAGTATACAGAGTAATTGGAGGAGTGCCGCAAGGCTCGGTACTGGTACCGCTCTTATGGATCATCATGTACAACGGCCTAGTCAAATTAAGGATCCCAAGGATGATAATGCCCGTCGCATTTGCAGACGACGTAGCGTTTGTAATTGTAGGAAAGTACCTTGAGGACATTAAAAACCTGTTCAACGTAACATTCAAAAGGTTTACCGACTGGATGAATGAATCAGGTCTCAAGATGGCCAAGTACAAAACGGAAGCCACGCTCATAACCAGCAGAAAGATCCGCAAAACGATCACACTGCAGGTTGGTGAGTGAATGAAATTGAGTCCAAACCATCTATCCGCTATCTGGGGGCAATGATTGATGCACGCCACAATTTCAAGGATCAAGTCGAACAGGCCAGCACTAAGGCAGCAGCAGTTGGAGGAGCACTATCCCGCCTCATATCAAATGTAGGGGGGCCTAAACCGAGTCAGTGGTAACATCGATACTGACCTACGGTATTGCAAATGGCACTAAGAGTCTCCAGTGCATTTTGAACCGTTTCTAGAGATGCCGCGCACGTAATCTCGGGAATAATGCCGACCGAAATACTAGCCGAGGAACACAGGAGACTGTACCAGCACAGAAACCATGAACAGCTGATTACAGATGACTGCAGGAAACGAGAAAGGTAGAAAAGTTTGTAACACTGGCAGGACCAGTGGAATAGCTCCGCCAAAGGCAGATGGACCCACCAGCTCATTCCCCAGATAGCGGAATGGGTCAACCGCCAACACGGAGACGCATGCTACTATCTAACACAGCTGCTCACGGAACACGGATGTTTCCGGAAGTACTTGTACAAGTATAAACATCACGACTCACCGAATTGTGCATCATGCTATGGAATAGAGGAGGACGCAGGGCATGTAGTCTTTACATGCCCGAGATCTAATCTGCAAAGACGGAAACTCGAAAGCGTAAATGGCACGGCGATTACGCCGGAAAACCTGGTGCCACAAATGCTCGTATCAGAAACGACATGGAACGCCCCGACAGACTTCGCCAGAGAAACCACCGAAGAGCTTCGAAACGAGAAAAAGAGGGGGAATGAGCACCGAGCAAGAAGTACAGGGCGCTAGACTATGGAATAGCAAGCTCCCTACACCGATGCAGAGGAACGTAGGTGGTTGGTTTGAGCACAATCTCTATCCATAGGACAAAAAGGTTATCGTTCGCATGTATACACTCTTCAGGAGAAGTAGCTGTGACGACTAAAAAGAGAAAATAAGAAGACGACTGGACGATGCAGAAAGAAGAAGACGATGATGCAGAAGAGAAAGAAGAGATTTCTCCATCCTGAACCTCCAGTTGATTAACACCAATTGGGGGATGTAGGGAAGGAAGAACAGTAGGAAAAGCAAGTCAGCTAATACCTCCCCAGCGAAGTAATAACTAGCGGCAGTTCCGCGGGGGGAAAAAGATCAAGGAGAACCGTAGAGGTGAGGTTTTAGACGGTAGGAATCTCGACACTATCCACGCTGTGGGTGTCTTATGAAAGATTTCCCCTCCTCAGGCACAAAAAAAGCACGCACGAACGCACGAACGCATGCACGCACACATGCACGCACGCACGCACGCACCCATACATACGCACACACACACACGCACACACACACGCGCGCGCACGCACACACACCACGGTAACGGGAAAGACCTCCCTTAACACTATTCTTTGCACGCGCGGGTTGTCTTGCCTCGGCCAGGGCACAAGCGCCGGACGCCCCTACGGACAACACTACGGACGCCCGGCTCCTCGCGCTAATAGACTACTATGAAAGAAAATTACAAGTTCAGACTTTATTTTGTTATGACCCAACTTTTCTCCTTCCAGTACCGTAAAAATGCACCTATCTCCTTTATATTTAAGAGATGAATTTAGACTTTATATAGTTACGACATCCACTATCCGTCAATATTTTTCATTTTATGATATCTTTATAATCAGAGCAACGAGAAGTGTGTCAGGAATTATTATTAGTATATATTACATTTATAGTAATATATAAGTACTATACATACATTGAAATTCTATTATATGTATATTCCAAAATCGATATCCAAGAAACATGACAAATATTTTAGGATTGATAATAATATCAATTTTGTAAAAACAATATTTTAATTGAAGCGCGTATCGTAATAAATTTGGAAAAGGAGTTTTGGCTCACATTGCATATTTTATGAGCCTTTACTAAACCTGCAGGTTTTGTGATTCTGGACGACCGTTACATGTATAGATTATGACTTTATGAAAAAGATGCCAAATAACTAAGGAATTCTTTCAGAGCTATAACGATGACAACAGTCGGTCTTTTTGCCCTTACAATTCATTATCGTACTTACATTTAAGATACGTGATGTCCCCTAAATAAAAGTAGCGATGTTAACAAATCACTAACTGGTTAACGATTATGGTGTCCCACTGTTTATGTGAAATTTTCTGTTAGCGAATATGAGCTCTTTTTAGTCTGAAGGAAAGACATTCTTCGAGGAAAAGTTAAAAGTATTAACTTTACGACCAGCAGCCTGTTAGAAAATGACAGGGATCAATACAGATATTTTAGACATCAAAGAGAAAGAAAGACAGAGAGTTAAAGAGAAAGACAGTAAAATATAAAAAAGAGGGGTTGACCGGTATAAGAAGAAACTGCAACACCACATACACGTTTAAAAAATTCGAAGATTTTATAAAAATTATTAATCATCTTTTAAAAAGTTCATACCTCTAAAGCTGCACCTACTTGTCTGCTCATCATTTCGGCTTGAAGAAGTGAGACTACAGAAAGTCCTTTCCAATCACTGCGATCTTCATAACTAGACCTTCTACAGCTTATTCTGTCTCTTTCATTTTGTACAGCTAAAATAAAACATATTTATTAACATTATTATTTAAAGTATTAATAAGTGTTTTTAATAAACTACTATCATGTCAACAACACAATGATATTTTAAAATATTTTATAGATTTTTCTTAAAAGCATCTACTAGAGAGCAGCTGACAGTATGCAAATCAACTTATAAGTGACACCTTTATATATTTAGAATCGAAAAACACTATTTTTCACTGATGTCCGTATGGATGTTTGTGTTTTTTTTGCTTATAGAGATAGAAGGTTAAAGGCAAATCCATTATGGACCACGACATTACACCTTTCGATGCCACCGTGTAGCGTTACCGCTACATTTTGGCTCTAACGGCAACAGAATCCTCTCTGTTCCCCTTACCGACCCTATGTAAAGTGAACCTAGCTCTTTTTTCGGTGTATCCTCCCCGCGGTAACACCGTTATGTAGAAATTTTCGAAATTTTTCTTTTGAAAACTTTGAAATAACGGAGAAAATTACCAAGAACAAAAAGTTCGTAGAATTAGCCACGGAATACGTATGAATTTTTCTGGAATGATTTGAGCGATTTTTTTATTTGGCAAAAGTTTTGCTAACTGCAAAATCAAAAAAGTTGTTCGAAAAATTCCAAAAAAATTCAGATGCATTTACTGAGTAATTTCAAATACTTTTTATTCTTGGTAATTTTACCCATACATTGGTATTTTTTGAGAAAAAATTCATAAACATTTTCGTGAAAATTTTGCAATTCGAGCGCCATTATGAGAACACCAAGGTGAAAAATCAAACTTCGAATTATGCATCCTTGAAATTTAAGCATTTACTTTATCGGTTAGACTGGTTTCAGATCGATTACGTGTCGGAAAGCTTTTAAAAACTCGATTTCCAAAAAAATAGTGCGAAAAAATCTTGTTTTCTTATAAAGAATCCCAAATTTCTTATAGCTCATAACATTTTTCGCAAATTTGGTGTATACCATTGGAAAGACAGTTTGTTTTGAATTTTATAAATATGTCTCTTTCAATTTTTTTGAGTCGTAATTAGTACAAGTTATAAGCCTCCCAAGAGCGATGCCCCGCGAGGGGCATTCTGGGCCGACACGGGTTAAACCCATCTCACGAATTTTAACTAAAATTCAAATTTGAAATTAATTTTGAAAGTCAAACACAATGCCGCTTTTTAATATCTTTGAAATACAAAAGTCCGGGGTTGTGTTATCATAAATCTGGTCGTGCTTGTACATACTTAGCGTTTTCAATTGAAATTAACTCGAGAAATTTCTTATTTAATACCCCACGTCCAGCTCGACTTTAATGAAAATCTTGTCCCACTCGCAGTCGTATAGTGTTTTAAGCCCAAGCTCGGGGCAAACTTGCATATTAAGTAATATTTTCTTTTTAATATCGTTAAAATATTCAATATTGATTTCGCCTTTAGCCAATATCTAGTCGTTTGTAAGTCTATGCAGTGGTTTTAATGTCAGAGAACACAGAGAGATCGAAAAATAAGTTCTCGTTCCTTTTAAATACCTGGAAGATACGTGACCCTGAGCTGTGGTTTCGCAAAAATCTAAACGTACTAGTATGTGTATTGTTATTAGCGATATAAGCAAGCAGCAACTTTGAGAATTTTATTAAATATTTTGTAATTACGCCATATGCGGGTTGGGTTGGTTTTATTACTCGTGCTCGTTGTAGCGCAGTACTGCCGTATGAGAGGGGGAGGAGCATTTGATGATAATGATAATCTTCTTCTCAATATCTTGGATATACTTGTCACCGAGCTCAGCTTTCACGAAAATCTAGTCACATTCGCGCATACGCAGAGTCGTGATATAAAATCAACTACTTTGCAAATCAAAATCTTACACCCTTTGAGTATCCTCAAAATATCAAATATCAATATTACGTTGCGATGGTTTCGAGCTGCTTTATCTTATGTCGCTCAAACAGTTAAATACAAAGTATAGTATTGTGACAGCCATAGAATGGAATATCGAAACTCATGAACCGAGACATGCTCTATCGTATCTCAATCGTGCTTAAACTTTTTATCGTATATCTAAATTTATTACATATTGAAAACGTTACTATTATAACCGTTAAAGTTTGAAGAATCTTAGTCCTGCAATTTAAGTAAAATACATTGAAAAACATGTCATATTATTCTGAGAAAATATTAAACGAGAAACGTTTAAACTGCGTTTACTAAAAGCTTGCCATTCCTAGATTCGATAAATTCTTTTGGTGCATCTGATATACGGTGGTGCATATGTTAAGCTTGTCCGGTGATGCGTTAGAGCAACCTACGCTGTCACGATGAGAAACTCTACCGAGAGCGTAAGGGCTACGCAGTTGCGCTACTCCGCGAGGGCCCATTTCACTTACGCTGCTGTTCGAAGGTCCGAAAAACATAAGAAGAATTTTAATATTTTTAATGTAAGCCGACATCGAATTGAACTTTAACGTAAATGAGCGTTCTCATTACTTGAATATGAGAGTAATGGGCGATTTGGATAAACCAGTAATTGCCATTTTTAAATGTCCTTAAGATATTTCATATCGAGTTGGTCTTTCGTGAATATCATATGGCCACTGTTTAATGTCAGAATAAGGCGCGACTTGTGGATAAAAAAATATTCCTCATTTAAATGATTTGTAAAGTACGTTGTTAAAAATAAACCCGCGTCATGTAGTGCCCGCGTCTCGGTCTACCGCGCAGACTCAGACTCCGACCCCCTCCTCTCCCCACCTCTCGGCATGAGAGGAGGGGAGAGGGGAGATGCGCGCTGCGCGCGCTTGCGGCGTCTCTGTCGTCACTCATTTTTCTCTCCTGACGCCGAGCGGAACAGACGAGTTCGAGATCGACGCGACGCAGCGACACTATTTGTGAGTTGTACACCTCTGTAATTCTGACTTTCAATAAAGCACTATATGTATGTACAAGCCTTTGAAGAGTTCCTCTCGCACCCATCCATAAATTTTCCTAACATTGAATCGGATTAAACTTGTGGAAGACGAAGGCAGCCCGTTCCCTCGAGCTTCAACGGCTTTACTCAGGTCGACCTACATCGATGACATACTCACCGGCGCCGATGACCTCGATGTAGCCTTTCAGCTCCGAGACGAGCTCGTTCAATTATTGGACAAAGGCTTCCACCGAGCTAGAAGGACTTCGCAAGTGATCAGCCCGTCAAGACGCTCGGGATCGCCTGGGATCCAATCCAGGATGAATTTCGGTATCTTTCTTCCGACATGTCGAGTCAGTTATTTTGCAATAGAGAATTCAGACATTAGCATGGTTTTATTCATACTCGTAGCGTCGTTTGTTTTGATTAGGCTTAGCCCGAGCGCCCACAATTCCATGAAATACATATCGGGTTATATACATATTTTGAGAAATTTATAAGCAAAGGGTTCGAACTGTGGTCAAAGAAAGTGTTTTGTATAGCTTGTTATACTTGTTTACTCCAACGTCCGGATTTCCGCACGTCTGGAACCGTACACGTATCCTTGAAGTGTACGCTGTGGCCAGTCCTGGCCTCTGTCACTCCTGTGCTAGAAGCCGCGATTCGCTGTTGCTCTGCTTTTCTATTTGCAGCCATCTCCTTTTGGCATGCTGTGAGCTTCTCTTCTAGTGTCTTCACCTTCGCTATCAGCTTTACTAGCAGCGAGCCGACTTCCCTTGGCATCTGGAACTCCCTTCCGTCGCTTGCCAAGAGACGTAGCCTGTCTCCTGGCTGCGTTCTGTTTCTGCCGTCCTCCATCCTGCTCGCGGTGTTGCGTGTCTCTTCTTGCTCGTTTCATTCTTCTTCCTGCTGTTTCCTGATGTCGTCTTCTTCGGCCTGTAGCCTCGAGTTGGCCGGGATTTCTCGTGTCTGGATGTCGGTGCTGGGGTGCGGCCTCTGCCGTCGTTTTCCTTAATGTTTCCTGGACGCTATCACTCGCCAGGATCGTTTGGACCGGTGCACATCCCACACCGTCGTTTGCACGAAGGAACCGTCTTCCTCTGTGACGATCCTTCTTAGCAGCTGCTCCCTGAGCGCTATTCTTCGTGCGATCACCTGTTCCGAGCTCTCTGTCTCCAGGAAATCTTCCGGCACGTATATGCCCAGCACCCACTTACTCAACCTGTTCATCAGGCTGAGTAGGGTGCCCTGTTGCATCATCTTCATGTGCGACAGGTAATTGTTTATCTCATTACTAGAGAGCGACAACACCCAATCCTCTACTGCCTCTTCTATGGCCCACGATATTTTAATACTGTTTTCGAGTTTGTACAAGGGGATTTATGTCAATCTCCCGATAACTCTATGTCCTTTCTGAACTGTCAGTGGTATCTTTTACAAGGTACCTACTGGATAAACACTGACTCTTAACACGCGCTCTTATAACTGGTGGTTTAGTTCTTCTACGCTTTTCTAAGTCAACGGGAATGGAGCGACGCCTCGCTGCCCCCCTTGAGTTTGGCTGAACCTTATTTCCTCTACTTTGAGTCTTGTTTGGGTTATGTTGCTCTTTTCTATCAATACCCTGAAAGAGAAAAGAAAACGAGGGAGTACATGGGGTAGGAAGAATTAATAAAGAAAGAAATACAGAGTCACAGAACGCGGTACAAGGAGATGCATAGGTGATGTCACTCTGCGCTGCCTGAAGGACTGGAACTTGAAACCGGAAGCCGGACTATCTTGGTGATTGGTCGCACGTAGTCACCCGTCGCAGTTCTGACTCAGATGACCCGCATGCGTTGATCTTGCCCGGGGTGAACCACTACGACGCGGTCGAGGGGCCATCGCCCATGGCCTCGAAGGAGGGAGGGGTCGATGATCATAACCACATCTCCGACGGCTAGGTTATCGCGAGGTCGCGACCACTTCCAACGCTGTTGCAGAGTGTTTAAATACTCACGGCCCCAACGCGCCCAGAAATGATCGCGCATCCTCTTGACGAGCTGCCAATGGGCGGCGTGGTGGAGGTTGGCATCGGCGTCGTAGGGCTGCGGCGGAGCTAGTAGAGGGGCTCCAATCAGGAAGTGGGCTGGAGTCAGGATGTCCAAATCGTCGATGTCACCGGAACTGGACCCCAAGGGTCGGCTATTGAGCACTAGTTCGATCTCGACTAGCAGGGTGGCGAACTCCTCGTAAGTGAGCTTACGTGGACCTGCGACGCGACGGAGGTGGGTCTTCATGGATTTCACACCCGCTTCTCAAAGACCTCCGAAGTGAAGGACGGAAGCCGGGATGGGTCTCCATTTGATGCCTTCGGACGCTAGAGAGTTTGTGACTCGGCCCCAGCTGAACTCGGCCTCCGTGAGCAGCCGTCGAAGTTCGACATCCGCAACCCGAAAATTCGTGGCGTTGTCGCTCCACATTACGTCAGGTTTCCCACGACGCCCGAGAAATCGGGTGAGCGCTCCGAGAAAGCTGGCGGTGGATAGATCGCTAACGAGCTCCAGGGGAATGGTCTTGGTGCTTAGGCAAACAAACACCGCTACGTACCCTTTGGATGATCTGATTCCGCGACCCTTGGAGCTGAGAACTTGAAAGGGCCCTGCGTAGTCGACGCCGCATCGGCTGAATGGTCGGGGTGGCGTCACCCTGGAAGCGGGTAGAAGGGCCATCACTTGGGTGGCGGCGCGAGTGATTGACTTCGCGCAGACCACGCAGCGGCGCACGTGGGCTTTGACATGGTATATGCGTAGGTGACTCTTGACCCGCCGTGAAGTGCTCGGGTGTGGGCCCAATTAATCACCAGGTAGGACAGTCCGCACTTGCCATGGAGAATGGGTGGGTGCTGGGCCGAGAAGGACAGCGCTGAGTTCCCGAGTCGACCCCCGACTCTTAGGATCTTAGATTCATCGAGGAACGGCAGCAGTGGCCTCAGTACGCTGGTCATAGCCACTTGCGGCCGCTCTCCAGGGCTTTAATCTCAGTGGCATAGTAGTACTGTTGACTCCTTTGAATGCAGTGAAGAAACTCGCGATCTAGTTCGTCTGCCGTGATCGGATCGAGGACTGTGGATCGACGATCGGCATGGCGTCTAAACAGTCCGCGACAGTGGATGAGAGCCGGGAGAAGGCTGTTCAGGTCTGAGAACCCGGCGGAGACATCAACCTGAGGAGGCTGAACCGCGATCCGAGTGAGGTGAGACATGGTTGAGACTACGGCTTGCGGCTGGCTGAGATCGATAGGCCAATCTGGGACTAGATCAGACAGCCACGGAGGCCCAGACCACCATAATGGGGTTTGACTAAGTCTCAACGGTTCGGAGCCGCGGGTAGCGATGTCGGCGGAGTTTTGAGCACTGCGGACGTAACGCCATCGGCCCTGCGGCGCGAGTTCCTGGATTTGGCCGACGTAGTTGTCGACTAGGTCATTGTCGAGGGGGCCATCCGATTCAAGCCAGTGCAGGACGACGCGAGAATCACTGCAGCCGTAGCAGTCTTGAAGTGGAACCTCCAAACTACTGGATGCAAAGCGGAGGAGTCGGACAGCAAGTAGCGCAGCACGCCACTCGAGACGGGGGATGGTCATCCGGGAAGGTGGATGATCTAGTCGTGACAAGTTCCGAACGGGGTTCAGCTTGGTTTTGGCTGCAACGAGAGAGACGCGGACGGTTCCAACCCCAGTTTCGGTGCGAAGATAGATGGCGGCGGCGATCGCACGCCGACTGGCATCGGCAAAGGCGTGCAACTGGGTGGAGCTTGATGTGGTCCAGTGAAACCAGCGAGGAAGTTGAATGGCCGTCACGTCATGTGGCGTGGCAGCTTAGCGTCCCAGTCCAGCTTCGAGCGCCACAGGTCCTGCATAAACATTTTGGCAAGGAGAATGGTGAGAGATAGACACCCAGCGGGGTCGAACAATCGTGCGATCTCGGTCGGTACTCGTCGTTTAGTGATTTGTGCGTCATCGTCCAGCAGTGGGGGGTGCAAACTTCATGCAGTCAGTGATTGGATTCCACAGGATCCCAAGCTCGTTTACTGGACCTTCTGAAGCGAACTGCAACCAGCTGGGGCGGAGGCGATCTTCGGGAGGGATGTCTGCGAAGAGGCTCTGGTGATTGCATATCCATTTCTTCAAATCAAAGCCCCCGGTTTTGAGAAGGCGAATCAGTTGGTCACGGCGAAGCAAGGCGCTTTCGATGCAGTCGGCTCCGCAGAGAAAGTCGTCAACATAAAGCTCACGTTCTATAGCTCAGACCGTCTCAGGGAAGGGACCGCCTTCGTCGACGCACAGCTGTCTCAGGGTGCGGAGTGCGAGGTATGGGGCGCAGGTGTCTCACCGTAGGTCACGGTGCGCAGGACGTAATGAGCTGCCGGCTCCGCAGCTGACGGTCTCCAGATGATCCGCTGTAGGTGAGCGTCCTTCCGGTCGACCCAAATTTGGCGAAACATCATTCTGATGTCAGCGCAGAAGGTCACGGCCCATCGTCTCCATCGGGTGATCACCGTGGTGAGGTCGCTTTGCAATTTTGGAGCTGGGCGGAGGACATCGTTCAGACTGCGGCCGGACGAGGTTGGACACGAAGCGTTGAAGACGACTCGGAGCTTCCGTCCTCGGTCCTGTCGTTGCCAGATTCCGTGGTGAGGGAGATAATTAGCGAAGGATGACTCCGAGGCAAGCTCTTCCTCAGTGAGATGACGCATGTGGCCCGTCTCAACGTATTCCCGCATGAATCCAGTGTAGTCTTTCTGCAGATGTGGATCGCGGAGGATGCGTTATTGAACAGATGCGAGCGCTCTCCGGGCGTTTGCCAAGCTTTCTCCCAGGGAAGGAAGTTCCTCTCGTACGATGGGTAGCAGGACGATGTAACGCCCCGTCGAGTCGCGAACGCGGTTTGTTGCGTAGAGAGTCTCGCACTTCATATCGGAAGGCGACTGTCTGATGAATTTCGGGACCTCTTCCAATGTCCAGAATCGTTGCAGGAGTCTCATCAACGCGTCATGCCAGGGCGCGATTGGCGGGTCGACTTATGTCGAGCAGCTGGTTGTGATGGATCGAGGCGCGAGGTCTTTCCCTATGCCAGCGATGGTCCAGCCAAATACGGTCTGCTGAGGGAGCAGATTCGCTCGACGAATAAGGCCAGGCAGCAGTATAAGAGGGTAAGCGTCGACACCGAGCACGAGGTCAACCTTTTGAGGCGTGGCGAAATCAGGATCTGCCAGTGGGAGATCTCTAAAGAGGCGTGTGATGCACTCACCGAGGTTGCTCGATGAGGTTGTGATCTCCAAGCGTCGGAGTCCGTACGCCATTATTCTGTGTGGTCTTGAAGAGTCGGGGAGGTGAAGGTATATGTGTGTCCGCAGTGTTATTGATCCCATGGAGGCGCCGACCACTCCAGTGATGTCGACGCTGACCTTTCGCGTCTCTTGTCTGAGCTTCAAGGCCAGACGCAAACTGATGAAGGTCGACTCAGAGCACGGGTCAAGTAACGCCCGTACTCGTCGACGTGGCCCCCGCTCATCTCC
>JAWWEQ010042827.1:0-17722 GCA_035583055.1 Torymus tubicola | reverse complement strand
TGGTGAACTCGGGGTGGGCTCGTGAGGTCGATTACTTGGTCCTTGGTGTGGCGAATCAGTTGTGTGGGTGGGGTGTAACTTTTCTCTAATTTTGCCTTTAAGAGTCTGAACATCATCCTTGATGTGATCTTTTATACCCTTGATGCCGTCTTTCAAATTATCAACTTTGTCCCTGATTATTCCTTTGAGAGTTAAGTCATCGTGTTTATCAGTGTCGTCATCATGCGTTTCCGTATGTTTCCAAGTGCCTGTGACTCCTTGTGGTCCAGGACGGCGGTGAGGATGTTTTGGTTTACGATGTCCCGTGTGGGTGATCGTCACCCCGCCATGCGGATGATGAGGCTGTTCGGGGTGGTAAGTTGGCTCATTGGATTCAGTATGTGTAATCGTCACTCCGCCATGCGGATGATGTTCCGGTTGCTTAGGTTCATGAGTATGCTCATGAGGTTCTGGTGTATTCGGGGTGGGCTCGTGAGGTCGATTACTTGGTCCCTGGTGTGGCGAATCAGTTGTGTGGGTGGGGTGTACCTTTTCTCTAATCTTGTCTTTAAGAGTCTGAACATCATCCTTGATGTGATCTTTTATACCCTTGATGCCGTCTTTCAAATTATCAACTTTGTCCCTGATTATTCCTTTAAGAGTTAAATCATCGTGGTTCTTAGTGTCGTCGTCGTGCGTTTCCGTATGTTTCCAAGTGCCTGTGACTCCTTGTGGTCCAGGCCGGCGGTGAGGATGTTTTGGTTTACGATGTCCCGTGTTGGTGATCGTAACACCACCATGCGGATGATGAGGATGTTCGGGGTGTTGAATTGGCTCCTCGGATTCAGGATGTGTAGTCGTCACCCCGCCATGCGGATGGTGAGGGTGTTCGGGGTGGTCAATTCGCTCATCTGATTCCGGATGTGTAGTCGTCACTCCGCCATGCGGATGATGTTCCGGATGCGTGTGATCATGAGTATGCTCATTGATTTCTGGTGTACTTGGGGAGTGCTCATGAGGTTGATTAGTGAGCCCAGTTAAAGTGTTTTCACCGGTATCATGCTGTTTGGTATGCGGATTGTTAGAGTTTTCGTTTACGTCATTATCGGGATAAATTGAGTTACTCGAGTCGCCTTCTATGCTATTTGGAACAGGATGATTTAATTTATTTTTTTCTCGATATCCGGAATGACTGATAATTATCCTGTGTGGTCGGACACCATGGGGTTGATGGTGTCGATGCCCGTGTGTGTGTAAATTGATTCTTCCTGTATGAGACAGGTGTAATTGTGGTTTTCTTACTTGATTTTCTTGATATTCAGGTGATTGTATTCCCGATTGAGTAAGTAATACACCACTTTGATGGCCATGTTTGTGCAAACGTGTATGGTGTTGCCCTTTTTTTTGTGACAGGGAGTCTTTTATGAACTCTTTTATATCCTCTACATCTTTTTTTACGTGTTCGTTTAATTCATTGATATCAGTTTTAATATCACCTTTAACGTGTTTTATATCAGCCTTTAAACCTTTTAGCCTATCTTTTAAAGGTAACCGTGAAGTTTGCAAATGGATATGTTTATGCTTATGTCTTGAGGTGTGCAATCCGGGATACGAACTTTCTGAACTTACATCTTGTGCCGGTGTTTCCGTGGCAAGCAGAAAAATAAGTAAGTAGTACAGGTACTTTCTGGACATTTTCTGGTCTAAAAATAATGTGATTTGTTTAGCAATATATGAAAACATAAGTAAAGAAAGAATAAGTAATTAAATCTATAAATAATTCTATTTTATTAATAGTTAAAGTTTTTTGCGGTATCAATTAACTTAATTTCAAGATTTTTCAAAATTTCATATTAATTTTCACAGCAGTCTAATGAACAACTCATAATATTTTTACTTATCAATCTATAACTTCTTAATTACAAAAATATGCAAACCTATGAATAGTCCCTTCGCTATTTGGTTCTCCTTTTTCGTAGACAGTTTTTACTGCATGGAAAATGATGCACTTGCCTGGTATTTATAGGAATGTTAAATTACTTAAACTTCTTATACGGTAATAAAACATTGATAAATTTTATGTTTTTTTTTTGTTTATCTACCAAATTTATAGTTTATTCTTTCATTTGAGCTCCAAATGCAACAAAATTTATTAACCTTAGTTGTATGCATAAGTGACGGGTAATGATTTTTCAAGAGTCATTACTTCCGAGTCGAAATTTAACTTATGACGACGATTTAATAATATATACTTTTACATTTTATTTTCTATCTTCTAGATTATTCCAAAGGAGATTCCTATATTATCAAACAATATTTTGATACTGCTTGGCGTTAAGCGTTATAAATTTGAGGTTTATTGCAATTTTTCCTTTTAAACTTTTCAGTTTATATACGGTATTATTCTAGGGGTCCCTATGTATTAAAATTTTATAAATCTACATTTAATATGGTTTTAAGAAAAAT
Source organism: Torymus tubicola (assembly GCA_035583055.1). Lineage (NCBI taxonomy): Eukaryota > Metazoa > Arthropoda > Insecta > Hymenoptera > Torymidae > Torymus > Torymus tubicola. Next base: position 15,277 of record JAWWEQ010042827.1, on the reverse strand, counting down.
CATTCGTTTATAATATCGTTTAATTACTCAGATTTACTTTACGCGTTAAAAGTCTTTTCTGCAGTCTCATATTTTATTTAAAATGTGGTAGCTCAAAATAATTCGGCCATATATTTAATATTTGATTTTAATCTTAATTTTACTTTGTTTACACAATTGGAGTTAACGTCATTTTCTTGTTCAATTTAAAGTTCTATTGTTTTTATATTACTAGTCATCTCTAAGCGCGCTTCGCGTGCCACTTTTCTTTTTGTAACCTAGCAACCCATTACTCTCGCCAAACAAATCAGGAATAAAATGATTTGACAACAAATCCATCATCCTTTTTAAGATAGGAGGTGAATGCATTTTATACAGGATAACATTATTTACAATTTTTAAATAATCAAGTAGCTAGCTATATTAAATACTCATGAAAATTTATTTTTGTTGCAAATAGGGTATATATTGAAAATGAAATAGATTATTTTTTTAATTTATAATTTTGCGTATAATTTGTATATTTACTGGTTGAATTCTATTTGTCAATAAATTTGAAAAAATTTGATATCAAAATTTTTTAATTTTTTTTTAAATCTTATTCACAATGGAGAATGTTTACGTTTGCCCTAAGTATTAATACAAATAAAAAATGAATAAAGAATGTACTTATTAAATTAATTAGAATCTATAGTATTCATGCAAGCTAAGAATTCTTGGGTAAATTTTTATAAAATTTCATATTTTCGGGATTTCATTTTTCTCCATTTAAAATAAAAATGGATTACAATGTATAGCGTGATTGGATTAATTTTTTTCTGATTACGCAATTAGAAAAAAGATTATAATATATGAAAATTATTTAAGATTTAGTTGCAAACATGAAAATCTTGCAGAAGTATAAAAAAAATTTTGGTTTATGATCAAATCACCTCCAGTTTGTAAGATCATCAAGAATTTGTCAAATTTGAAAATTCAGGTGTTCAAACAAACAGTATATATATATACAAAAGACCTTATATGTTTTATATATATATAGATCCATTTTTTAGAGAAATATCTTTTTTTTTTATTTACTTTATTTATAGTCGCATCAACTTTATTGTTATTGGCGACTACTGCAGTTTACATAATATATACATATATCGGTTTACATCATGAATTTTTTAAATAGAAACCAAAGTTATTCGTTTAGAAAAATGCAAATTGACTCTTTTATATAGAATTTGATTGTATCAGTGAATTCTTGCAATCATTTATAACTAACAAGAATATAAAATTAATCTAAACTGTCATAGAAAATTATTTTCAATTTTTCAAATTACCGATCAACCTACTAAAAATTAACTTATTTATCCTTTCATGTAGACATAGCCCTTCAAAGTAGAACTTTATTAGTTCTATGACAATATAATTAATATAGCAGGCATCGAGTTGTTGAAAAACTGCCTACAGCGACACACTTTAGTGGCACTGCTGCTATTGCCGTTGCTGTGATTTTCACCTCACCCGTGGGAAAAGTGCGTGTCTACGCGTATATACACGTGGGCAATTTCAGTACATAAATTTTGTTGCACGAAGAGAGGAATGTTTACTACGCTCCGTTCGCGTGAGCCAGTACATTTTCGATTGTTTCGTCTCTCGCGCGGAGATGCAATGGTATATAATACACGCAGCAGCAGCAGCAGCAGCAGCAGCGAGAGGCGCATTACTTTAAATTGCGAGCAAAGCGTCCGTAATATGGTCATTTTCGACGCGCCAAGCATGTTTCCTTATGGCGTAAGTAGAAACGATAATCTTCCCGGGGTTTTTACTGTAATTTTTTTTTATAATAAAGCGGATTATTTCGTGACCGAGGAACGTTAATGGAACGCTATACCAAGGAGCGGCTGCCTATTATATAAAGTGCGAAGTTTAGATACGTGAAAAATATTTGTGATGCGAGAAAAAAAAGGTATCAACCGCATGGTTTGGCTGGTTCTTAAGTGCTACGTATTTTTATTCTGTAATTAACACCTCTACACTCTTGTGCTGTTGGTGTCACTGTAATGGGGAAAAGGTTTTCTATTTTTTCATATAGAACTATCATAAATCTTGTGCAGTTTCAAGTAATTAGTGAAAACATTTGTTTCAATTAACAAAATAGCACGTTTTTATACGCGATGTAGTCATCAAACTTTTGTTTTCTCCCCTTGATTACTGAACCAGTCTATAATCAAGGCAATGCGCATATATATATAAAAGTTTCAGTTAAGCGTAAAAGGTGACGCTTGGTGCTATCCCGGTTGGTATTTATTTCTTTATACGAAAATAACTTGGCTATGCTCGGATTGCGTAAGAATCCCCCGTACGCTTCATTGCCGATGCGAATGGTGCATCTGTAATTACGGTCGAAAAAACGTCGGTGAACCAGTATATTCCCATCTCTCTGTAATTGCACAGACGTGTAATATTTGCTTCGACAAATACGCTTTGGGCCTGAATTTTATTTTTTGCTTGCGAAGCTAGCAATGAAATAACAGTTTAAATTGATTGAACTTTAGAGGCGTTATGTTATATTGGTATTGCGTAACGTTATAGAGTAAATTGAAGATAGCCGTTCTTTATCTTTTGAAAAAAGAAAACTGACCGTAAGTTAATTTGAAATATTTGGCAGAATCACATTATTTTTTGTTAATTATATTTGAGTCATAGTAGGTAGTTAAATTATGAGACTCATATTAAAGAGAGTGACTTTTAATGAGCGTAAGTTGATTATAGTATTAGCTCCCCGTCATTATATCAGTAATGATACGTAATTTAATTAGGATTCATTAAAACGAAATAGTTTGATAGTCGAATCCTTTCTCGGTCATCCACATTTCTGTACTGTTGACATTATAAATCTTTATCACGATCTAAGTAAACGTTATCGAGCAATATTGTGCCCTAAGAAGGCTCCATAAGGAATTACATAATCTGCTCATAATGCTTAACCTACATTATCAAACGATTACAATTATTTAATTAATTTTACTATTGATAATCTCTCATTCAGTGTAACATCATAACCCGAACAAAGACATCTGTTATGCAGTTTCCATCTGTAGATAAGAAATTTCAAGGGCTTTTGACACTTCGGATACACCCATAGACAAAAATTACAATAGACGTCGTGTTATGCCCAGCGATGGTTTCCATTCACCTGCTATCTCTAATTCTTTTTTCCATCATCAAAGCACCGCTATACGAGCAATAAACAAACGGCTACAAAGTACGTATACGAAATCAGGGAAGAGCTGCTGCGTGTATATATATATATACGTGTCGTCGCAGCTGCGCTTTCGTAAGACCATAATGGTCGGAATTCACTGCAATCTGTTACGCGCACGAGCGCGTTGTTGTCAGTGCGCGCACGGAGAGAAAACGACGAGAGGAAAAAATGATGAAGGAGGATGGCTCAAAAGGTGATCGGTTATCTATGCTAATCGTCGAACAAAGGAGTTGTAAAGAATACGCGTGTGTGCGCGCGCTTTCAATGTTCGCTTTACTTGGTTGGTTTATGTTTATGGGCAGTGTGAGGGTCCATTGCATTGCAAGTTTCTGCAATCTATTGTTTTTTTTTTGTCGAAATTAAGGGGATTCAGTGATTTATACATCTTATGTTATATATTTTTAGCATTAATTATTTCCATGGATGTCATTTTATATAAGTTTTAAGCGAACTATTCTAATGGTAATTTTTTAGAATTCCATAATTTAAATAAAATACATTTTTAACATCGTAAAGAGCATAAAGAGTTTATTATATTTTCTTAAACGAATGAGGAAGACAATACATACTGAATGTTATTTAACGTTATCTTATCTTTATAAGTAAATAAACAATGAGATTTGTCCCTACTATTAAAGCGGAAGGAACAAAACGAGTAATATATTTATAATTATTTTAAATGATTTCGATACTACATCAAAATAATTTAATTTTTAATCATAAATGTCATTATTTTCATTTACAGGTAATATAATTTGCTTCTAACGAATTTACTATGCAAATATTTCTAATTAAATAAATAAATAAACTAATGTGTTAACTATCATATTGAATTGAACGTTTGATTTTGTTTCCATACAGTATTTATGTCTCTAAATCTACTAAAGCATCAATTATAATTCTCCTCACTGCACAATCTTCATAGCAATGTGATGCAACACCAAATCTATCAGATCGAATTATCAGCTACAACAAAACTTGTTTTTCTTTTTTCTCTCTCTCCCATCATCAGTAGATAAAGCTGCAGTCACTCATAAAGGTGTCGTTCATTAAAAAGTCTGGCCAACAAACAAAAGCAGACTCATTATAGACGCGTATATATACGAAGAAGTTTAGATGGAAATCGGTATGGATCAACTTACATTATATGTATATTTTCGTCCACACGGAAGTTGATTATAATATACCTATAGCGGGGGCGCAGATGTAAAACACTTTCGCCTCAGATATTTAAATTGGAATCAGCCATATGTGTATCTTCGAGCGGAGAACCGCTTGGCGAACGTTATATTCTCTGGTCAAGTAGTCTCGCGAGTTTTATGCAGGGCTACTTTCACTGATGAGCGCGGTGAGGATACGAGGGGGACAGCTTTTTCGTTGCGATGCCGTTATCGCGATGCCATCAGCGCAACGTCATCCAAAGGATACTATATATACTCGCGGAGAGTCGAGCTGTGATCGCTTCCTGCGCGTGTAATGATACGTACGCAGCTTCTCGATGATGGCTTTTTATGGGTTATCGCGTTTTATGGAAATTTTCATTTTTAATGATGACTCTCGATTTTTCTTTTTTTTAGTTGAGTGTTTATATTTCTTGGCAGTAAACGATGTTTTATTATTTTATGCTGTAAAATTTTATAACTGATAGATTGGCGGAGCGGAAGAATATGTTTTTTATATATTGAAAATTATTGGTATTTTTTTTCCTTTTAACATAAAATATTATAATGTAGGGGTAATTTTGTACAAAATATGTTATTGTATGTATAGGTTTTAATTATTTATTTTTTAATTATTTGTTTAAGTTTTTTTATTTATGATTTAGTTTGTACATTTGAGAAAATCCATCTACGTCGTTTGAAAATTTTATATTTTTATCAATCATTTCCTTTTACGTAACTGATAATTGTGAAGTTCTGCGTAAATTGTCGTAAAAATGCAGGGAATATCGTTGGAGTATAATGTGTAGCAAATTTTATCAGCGGCATAGATAGACTACTAAGTTTCCTTTCTATAAATATTAATGTTTACGGTTATCGCTTGCTGAACGATGTAATACATTTTTTTTGTTGATGTTCTAGAATTTTTTTTTCAATTTACGATTGATATGAAAAGTATATTTGTGAGTAGTCTTATATGGATACTAATGCGGAAACTAAGTTATATATGTTACTTCTTCGCAAACTTTATGTTAACCATTTGAATACGAGAAAACGAGAGTTTACAGAAAATTACCAAAGTAAAAACAACTTGGCAAAAAAATTGATATTGTTTTATAATTATAAAATAATTTTGAAATCGTGGGATGTTAGTGTACTTAACGATCGTTCTGAATTGATAAAATGAAAAGGATTCATCTTTCCCACACGTTCGTATTGAATTGGAATCTTGTAAACAAGCCTCGCGTACTCGCTTTCACCTAGCTTAACTTTTTTCGGGTATTTAATAAAAAAATACTTTCACACGTCGGCAGTATTAATACTTTTAATTTTCTCTCCAAATGTGATTGAACTATATTTACCTTTAAATGAAAGAATACAATTATTTTCATTATTTAATCAATCTTTTTTAGTTTAGAATTCTACCATTTTACTCCGGAGTGTATACATGTAGTTATTATAGGAACATTTTTTTTTAATTTGGATTTGACTATGTTATTATTTTTTCATAGATAACTGTTACCTACTATGTAGACTAAATTTCATTGTATTAACTTATGATGAATCATTTAAAAAAATACAAATTTTTTATTTTTCATAAACATACAAACAATTAAAAACAATAGTTATTTTTGTATAATTATTTAAATGTATACCTGGAAAACTAGATATTATACTATGATTTAGAATTGTGTATTTTAAGTACGTAATTTAACAAAATGAGTTTTTTGCGCATTCCTGAGTTTACTTGTTAATCACTCGAGCAGCATAAGGAAATTTCAGTATCATTGCGCAATGAAAATTTATGACTTTCATTCATCCAGAAAGTTATTTTAAACAATTTTGATTCTATTTAAATTAGGTTTGTTAAAAACTTATTATTAAAACTTGTAATAACTAAATAAACTATTAAAAATTTTGTAACTACTCAAAACCATAATTTTTATTGTTATTACTTGAAGGTAAATGTCAGGGTATAAAATAAAAATACATTCACATTTTATGACTAGCATTTATGAAGCGTTTTAATACCATACATTTCTTTTATTTTTTTTATACCAAAATCAAAATATCGATCAAAATTTGTTATAAAAATGATGAGGAAAATGAATTAAAAGGAAAATTATTATTGCAATATTATGAAAATCTAAATTGAGGGAATAAATGAAATTCACGGTCACGGTAAAGACATTCAAGACTTGACGGAAGCGACAGTAGATAAATTATGAAAGAGGAGATAATGAAGTAATGGGACGTACGTAATAATTACACTCTGACCAGACAGCACAAGTAACACATCAAATCACAATAGGAAGTCACGACAAAACTCAGCAACTGCCAATCCAATTAATGTTCGTTAACGATTGCTTTATTATTATTGCTATAGATAAAGTTAAACAAAAATATCATAACATTATACAAACTGGGATTTCCATTCATTCTCATATTGCACTTGTTCCCAGCTATATACAATCTCTCGGTATAGCATCACACGCTTTTCAAACAGTTGAACAATCTCCTTTGTCAATTAACACTTTTTACTCTTCATCCGACTCGATCACATCCTCGGGCATTTCGAGTCTGTCCAGCAACTCCTCGTCGCTAATATCCCTCCTAATGATGCAGCCGTTGATGTTGGGCAACTGGCCACCCTTACACTTCTTCACCCAGCCTTTCCAGTGCTTGAAACCCTCGCGTTCAGCGATGATCTTCGCACAGGCTATGTCGTCCTGGATATCGTCATTAAGGAAATCATTACAATTCTTGTTACAGATGCCACCAGGCCTGAAGGCACTGCACCACTTGTCACTGCTGATCTGGAAAATACCGTAGGAGTAGCTGGCTGCGTGGCCAGGTCCAGTCTTTTTCTTTGTGTTGAGGTCACCGTCGTTCTTCATGATGCAGACGTAGTTGCTGATGAAGGTGCGACCGACACCGGCGCGCACTAACTCCTTGGCGGCCTCGCATTCCGTGAGGATGCGCGCCGACGCGTCGCTGGCGAGCAGGCATACGAGCGCCGTCAGTAGCAGAAAGCTCGTCGTGTGCGTGGCCATCCTGAAATATATAAGTTCCGATATGGGTTAATCAGGCTTGGGATTTATGTCAGGACTACATTTATAGTTCTATTATTTTTTTAAATTTTAGATCAATTTGAAAAATAGAGGATTTTTATGTATAATGCATAAGCGAATGAATAAATATCTATACAATATAGCTAGAAATGTAAGTTCAGCTACGTCAACAATGAATTTTTCTAGATAATTCGAAAAAAAGTTTTTATGTAACAGACGCTATAGTATTTAGTTATATACACCTACTGACGTAATCTCATTTATCATCATTGTTATTGAAGTTTTAATTCCTATCATATTGATTGATTATGCTTTAATCAGTTTTTTATGAAAGAAAACCTTTTGTTTCTTTCATTTTTAAGACTACGGTAATATTCCGTTCTCAAACTATTACTATAAATAATATTATCTAAACCTAATTCAATATATAGTAAAGCAATTGACTAAAAATATGCGCCTAAAATAGTGTAACTTGTTTGTTCTGTATCTTAATCAGTGTCTACTACTAATTGTGTATACTTTTAACTAGCTAGTTCGATGATATCTCATGTGTATTTTATGCGTCATTATGGGGCAATTAACATTTTTATATGATATCAGAAATCCTAATTAATTTAAAAACAAAATTTTAACTTCATCATGAACTCTAAATGATCAAAGGGGTGTTTCAAAGCTTGTTGTTATAAATAATGTATTGTTGTTATTATTCCTTCTTATCGAAATTAAAAAAAATTATGTTCTATATAAATATGATTTAAGATTTAACGAGAATCGTAATATCGTTTAATGATTGTTCGAAAATATTGCTAAGACGTTATCGTGCACTATACCAGAAATCTTCTGCACATCTGTTTTCATTCGAATTGCGTCACTTGTGTGCCATCTATTTAAATCTGTTTATTTAAAAACTGAATACATGTTGCAAATGTACGATTACCTGACGTGGAATTTTTTTGCCTTCCTATATTCTGTCGAAAATAATTCGAAGCTCTTATAAGTACAATCTAATACAAAAACGACAGTAGTGATGCTAAGATCATCAAATGATTCTAAAAGCATTAGCAAGTAAAACTGTACACGTTGATTGTATTATGCTCAAATATAATCATAAGCTCGTCATGAATTCATTAACGCGTTTTTCCTTGTAGCAGTGGTTACTGCACTTCGCGTGTATACTACACACCTCATTTTTATCCGTATGTTCTTTCAGCGGTCAGCAATACGTTTGCTTATTATTCAAATCTCCATGTTGTACGGTACTGCATAATATTATAGAAAAATTTAAATTCTTACATCTGAGTCATTCGCTTTTTTTTGACACAACAAAGTGCAATGAAACTTAAGCCCGCACGTAATCGTAAAACATTAGCACGAACTTATCAGTACGTCACCTTGACGAACGGTAATTATATGTACCTGAGCAAAAGAACGTCAAAGTATAATGGAAGAAAAAATAAAGAAACGCAAATGTGGAATCGCGGCTACTGCGACAATGAAGGTGCGAAAAAGCAAGACAGAGAATAAGAGAGTGAGAGAGATGACACTTACGTCGCGAATACGCAAACACCGGCAGCAGCAGCAGCGTCAAGACACTCGCGTATATAGTATATTATACTCTAGCGCACCGCGTAGGCGGGGAATACAATAAAGTGGCGGAATGCGCCGACAATAATAATTACGCCCGTCTGACGACGCACGCTAGACTGGAGGAAGTTCATTTATACATGGCTATTCATTCCGATATTATACACACGGGGCGACACATATATACACGCATACACACGTTCGCACACGCGAGAGAACAGATAAAGCTACGAGAGACAGAGACAGATAGAGAGCCTTGAGCTTGGGCGATGTACGTATATACGCGCGCGATTCTGATAAGCGCATGAACGCGCGCGCGCGAGTTTAGTTCGGCTTAATTTGAATCGGCGAGAATCATTGCGCAGGTGGAGTATCTGATCGTATACCGATGAGTATATGTACGTACGACTGTGGGTATAACTAACATTTGTTTGCGAGAGGTCGCGCTCGTGTCACGTTTTTTTTTTTTTTTGACGTTTTGCGGGACGTGACGAGTAGAGACTATAGTAGTGGTGACGAGTAATAACGTGCTCGTGCGATGGATCTAATTCAGGATAAATTGTTGACGAATTGCCTGTCAATCTTGGGTATACCAGTCGTACAAAATATCTTGATTCGAAGTATATCAAGTGCCAGCCGTGATATTGTATAGATAAAGCGACATTATCTATTTTTTTTAGTAGTTTGTAGTGATCCGATCCTAAGAGGAGCCGGATTTACGTGAAATCAGAGGTGGAATCTAATTTTGCTTATATGATACAAGTTTATTTATTAATTTTCATCGATTGCTCGATAAGTAAAATGAAAATTAATCTGATTGTATCTATGTCAGTACGAAAGTGTTGGAGTACTTTTGATTGAATAAGTGAATCATTTTCTTAGACGTGTTTTTGAAATGTCAAAAGTCGTAAATTGATTTGTGTTTCAGAGAAATAGCTTTCGCAAAGCTCTTTAGACAGATGACTGTAATGGTTAAAGTATGCGCGAGTTTTCATTGATGACTCGGAGAAGATATGTTGAAAAATGAATTTCGTTGAAATATAGTTTGGTACATAAGATGATAATGTATACATAAAAGATTAAATTTCGTGGCTTGTAATTGTATCATATTAATGCTTGAAAATCTTCAGTGTGCATAAAATATGAAAAAATAACTGATGGACAAGTGAAGAAATTCATTATTAGTTGGAAATTCCCATGGTTTTTCCAAGTTTGTATCATCTACTTTAAAGTTGTTAATGAAAAAAAATAGCCAGTTATTATCACATCGTAAAATAACCCAAACGACATTAAACATATTAATTTCATAGGTTCACCAACATGATAGTATTATGTAGATAATATTAGAAGTCATTATAGTAAGTGGTATTTATACAGTGAGACGGGTCAGCCCGCATTTAATTGCAATCATTTCTACATTTCCATTTATCTCATCCTTCGTACATTTTTTTCTATATTAGCTCGTTAAAACGATCAAAATAAGGATTTAAATTCTATTGTAAATATGTGCTTAGTTCCTTACCTTAAATTGTTTTCTACAAAACACTATATAAAGCTACTTATATAATCTGTTTGCTTTAGAAAAGAACAATAACACAGGAACATATATAAAAAGTTGTTCCTAAACTGAAACTACATTGCGTAAAACAGATACTTTTGTATATTTTTGCTTAATTACAGGGAAGGAGACTAAAATTTTCTCACATTTGCTCCATTTTACAATTTCATAAATGCTGGGTACGTTGTACCTGAATAACCACTTCACTGTTTTCTCTTCTATACACTTACTTCTTAGAGAAGTTACATCATGCATCCGCTTTGCGCATCAAATTGTTTTAGTTGAGTGTCAACTCAAGTTAATTTGCATCATTTTATGACCACTATTACCTGTTACATGAATAAATTTCCAGTTCTTATTATCCTTGAAATAACTTCTTATAGAAGAAAAATCATTGTGCAATTAATATTTAAAATATTGATTTGTTTATTTCTATCCATTCTTAATTTATTTACAATATTGATTGATATTGACAATTGCCGACTATTAAGCAAAGTGGTTTAATTTTTCACTATTTATTTATTTATTTACACAATTAAACGGACCAAAAGTCTTTCATACAAAGATATAAAAGTATATATAATGGTTTCGCAAAAAAAACACTTTAAAAAATATTTTGTTAAAAATGTACTTCAAATATTCTATTTTATTTTTCTATTTCAATCTCCATAGAATTCGTTACGCTTATTGCCTTATCAAAGAAATTTTTCGAATAATGTATTCAACAATTTTTAGTTTAAATAAAAATATACTTTACATATAAATTTGCGGAAAATTGGAAATAAATGTACTTTATCTAATAGTATAAATACTATACTTTAGCGGATTCGCAATATCATAAAATTGATTTATCTATATTTAACATAAGTGTTTGTTTTAATTAAAAAATTATACTATCAGATTACAGTAATTATAAAAATGAAGCGAACGTTATAAAGTAGCGCCCTCATGCTTTATTTTTTGAAACTACTATGGTAGCGTGTACTTTTACTCGGTGAAGGATTACGCGCTGCCTACTTAACCGACGGTGTTTATTCCAGTAATCGTTCCGTCATCTGATTATAGAACGTTATTACATTGGTGTAATTATTCTTCAGATAACATTAATAACTACCCATAATAGATTTATATTTTTAAAATTACATTTCGTTATATATTTCATATAAGTCAATATACTTCAATTATTATATTTCAATGATTTCTTTTTACTAATAAAAGTATAACATTTTTATAATTTCTCAATTTAATATTTTTCACATTTGATAAAAAATCAACATTTGTATTCACCTTCTTTCATCTATTTCAAAAACGCAATAAAAAACTGCAAAAGTCACATTTTAATGCGCTCAAAAAAAAATCCAGTCGAAACCACACGACCTTCCCAAATCACCCAAACCCCTTAAAAATTCAAATCCAAACCAAAACCCGCCCACTTCGCGCGGCATTCCCCTTCGAACCAATAAAATCCATGTACCTCCGTTATCGCGACAACTTCCCTCTCCCACATCATTATCGTCGATTCGTCAATGCCCCATCCCTACACCAGGCTACACTCGCTGCTATATATGCGCACGACAGAGCGGAATGACAGGGTCGCGCGTGTGCGGCAGTCTTGGAAACTGTTATAGCGGTACCAAAGAGTATATAGTAGTACATTCGAAGGAGGGTTGGAGGAGAGGTCGAGGCTCGATAGTCAAGACAGTCTATATGTAGGTATGTGTGTGTGCGCCTTCGAAGATTCCCTGGGAGTACTGAAGCATTGTGCTTCTCCCTCTCGTCCCCTCCTCCTTTGCGCGCATTGTCCTCCCGTCACACCGGCAGGAACTCGACAATGCCTCGACCGCCTGCTGCCACCCCCTCAGAAGTCCGCAAGTTGGTAACCCTACCGTAAAAAAACTTATCTGCCCGCGCGAGCGTGCCTCTCTCTCCCTCTATATATATACCGTTGAGAAAGAGAGTGAAAGAGAGAGAGAGAGAGAGAGGTTCGTCGAATTGTGTGGTATAGGATTGGTATGAGTATGTTGGTATGTACGTGTGTGTATGGAGGGTTCTGTTCTTTGGGTTTGGGGATATGGGAATGATGGATTGATTTGGTTTTGGATTTGTATAGGTGGTCGAGGAAGAAAAATATTCAATTTAAATTGTGATGATTTTTATCAGCGAGAATTTAATATAGACACCGTTATTACCATGGTAGCTTCTTGAAGAATAAATGAGACACGTATAAATATTGATATTTAAAGAAAATTATTAGTATTAGAATAATTACACACGGAGTCGGGACCATCATATCTTTGCATATATTTTAGCCTCTTGCAAAACGAATTTGAAGTTAAAAATTCGATTTAAAAGATTATTTTTTGTATATCTTCTAAATGAACGGATATGCGATATTTTTGACATCTAATTAATGATCCAGTAAGTTCATTCAGTCAATTTACAATACTTTTCTCCACTTTACATGCCAATATAGTAGACATATTATAGAAAGATTGAGAAACCTTTTTACATTAAATTAAAGTTTAGAAGCTCAAAATGCAAAAGAATATAGTGGACCCAACAAAGTACTTTTTTTGTTGGCCTGGGTTGAAATGAAAAATTTTTATTTAGATATTATATACAGTTATTACGAAACTAAATTACGAAATATGAACATTTTAACTACGACTCTTGGAACAGAAATTACCGAATTTTTTGTAATCGACAGGTTACAACCATCATTAAAATATTTTTTTGCCTATCGGGCCAAAAGTACCACTTTTACTTTTGGCGCCCGATTGTAAAAATTATACTTTTGGCCTTGCTAGACAAAAAAAACGTATATGCACCACGGGAGCGACAAAGAATGCCTCAGGTGATAATTTACATGCGATCTCGGACATTCTTTATTTTTACTCCCTAGTTGCATAATATACTATTCACAAAATATAAATCATAATTGGTTACACATTACAAATATTTTCCCACAATCGTTCAACCGTCAAGCATTATACCTCGAAACTAAAAACAATGAAGCTTCATCAACGTTCCCGATACCAACGACCCGGTACCGTTATCACAAAAACAAAAAGGAAAAAACATTTTTCCATATACCGCGAATCAATAAGCCCTGGGCTCTCTTGGAGCTCTCACTCCTATGAAAAGCAGCGGTACGTTTATCTATAAACCTACATCGTATATATATATATATCAAACGCGCGTTCGCGACCATCCGACCGCGTCTCTCCAGCTGCGACTCAAGTTTTCCGCGTAGGTAAGAAAGCTATAAAGCACCGCGCACTAGGTGGAGGGGGGGGAGGGGGGATAGCTTTTGAAAGGTTATGATGAAGCGACGTCAGCGTTTTGTGGCGCTCGCGCGCGCGCGTATTCCCGCCCGGTCTATTGATGAAAAGAGTTGCTCCCTTCCTCCCTCTATATACTGCCTCCCTGAGCGCGCTTTCAAAAGCCGCGAGCGCGTGCCGATAGCGATTCATTTCTGTAGTATTGATAATATTCGAACGGCTGCACGAACTCGCACTGATCACTGTATATCTATATATATCTATAACATTTTCCCTATGTGCTTGTGTGAGTGAAAGAGAGAGAGAGAGAGAGAGAGAGAGAGAAAGAGAGAACACAATGGTTCGGCTTGATTAATAGGGCGTCGTCGTGACTTTCATGTGCGAGTGAGATGTTTGTCAAAAAAGTACATGGTTCATGGTTATGGTGTGTATTGGCATAGGTGGGTATGTATATAGGGTGTTGAAACGTAGGTGGGGTGTGGCATGTGGGCAAAATTTTTTTGGATGATATATATATGTATTTTTTAACACTATAGTTCACGATTATTATTTTTTTTTTTAACCATTGTTAGATTATAACTCAAGAAAAATCAAAAGAGTGAGCGTATATGTAAACGTCGTCGAAGATTTGGAACAGAATTTTAAATTAAAATTTAAATCTTTAGGTATTTTTAATTAAAACCAAATCTGCATAATATTCTAAGAATATGTAGATATACAGAAGGCTTTCTTTTACAGAGAAAATACTTGATGACGATGATAAGAATTCGAACGATTTTCATTAAAAATAGCGTAATGAAAAATCTTTCAACGATCGACATAGATATTTCTCAACTACGCCGATTCGGTGTACACGTGTCTAACTGTATATCCTTCCATTCCCGCGTTTCCTATATACCATTTGTTCTTACTTCTTTTATTTCCAACGTTTTTTTCTACTTCTATATACTCCCTGTTTCTTCTACTTTTACCTTTCAATAGTTATATTTACGTATTTTTTTTCTTTTCTCCATCGCGCGCACTCTTTGTACTCGCTCCTCTCTCCCTCCCTCTCTCTTTCTCCAGGCAAATACATTCTTTTCAGTATTCACCGTGCGGTTTCTTGTGCGGCGATACTTCCTAGCGCTTTCTTCGCGTCGGCATCATTCAAGCTTTTGATACCACCGCGACAAAGCTCTTTACTTTTTCCGCAAACCGAACCTCCATGGACTACTACGCACGCGTGCGTATGCGGGCACTCGTGTATGTGTGTGTGTATTGTATATATATATGCGTGTTGTAGATTTATAACTAAGTATATGGAGTATGTTGTGATAGGGATAAGGGAGCTGGTCAGAAGAATAAAAGAAATATAGAAACGCAGTAAACTGTTATCTTTATTTGCTCCGCTC